>APFE031544590.1:30821-86138 GCA_000404065.3 Pinus taeda
TCCACCTGGTGTGGAGATAACACTCGCGGTGCTGATGAAGAAGGCGAGACCCCTTCCACCTGGTGTGGAGAAAGTACTCGCCGAGTTGCTGCAAATAAGGCCCTTGGGCCTTTCTGATAGGTGACCAGAGGTGAGGAGCTGACATGTCTAGTGACAGGGATGTCATGCTGATGTGATGGTCCTCCCTCCTCATGAACAACCTCAGGATATGGCGGTGATGGTACTGTGAAAAACTCACGAGAGACGAACTCCTCCCATGAGATGCCCTGCTGAGTCAACTGATGCAATACTACTAGCTGAATCAAACCATAATGATGAGGGCTCCTGTACTGCTGTGCCGGGGTCTTCCTCTGCAACATGGGCACCATCTTCTGAATGTTCTGAAAGAAGAAAACCGGGATGTCCATCATCCTCACTCGGGTGAAGTGCATCAAGAGGCGAATCTGATATGAGTACACTTGTGAAAATCTGCCCTCACAAGTAAAATAGTGCATAATGAGCCTCATCATGGGAGCATACTCGCTTTTGAGAAACCTAAATGGAAACACACCTGCCAGATGTCTCATGAATGGTGGCCAGACATAAGGCTCAAAGTGAACACTATCTAACATCTTGCACTTATTCCACACCTCACCAACATTAGGTATCCCTGTAGCCTGTGAGATCACCTCGGGTGTCAATGTAAAGTTTACCCCTGCAAGGTTGACATGTCCATCATGCAAGTGTAAAACAAAAAGGTGGGCCAACTCTCGGTGGTGCTGAATCCGAGAGATCCTCTCGCAAAATTCATAGCAAGACATGTACTGGAAACATGATACTGCCATAGGACAAGCTTGTAACTCTGTCAAAGAGGTGGGCTCCTCTCGCTTATGATGTCCACCCTTACGAGGCCGCCTCTGTTCCTCAATCTCTGAAGCTGATGATTGGTCATCACTTTGCTCATAATTTTCGGTTTCTGACATAGTTTAGGAGCAAAGTGGACAAACTGTACTGCTGTTTCTGCCTTTAAAAGTGCTGATTTATATGTTGTTTCAAGGGAACAAGGAACATGAGGGAAATGTTAGGGGAGGGGCATTTTTTACAAGGAAAATGGGAATACATGTATACAACAGGGAATTTAGGGAAAAACGCTGCAAACATCACTGCACATGCATCATCAAATTCATGTGTTTACATGGGCATATGGAGAGGTAGGGTTAGGGTTTGAGTTTTAGTGTTTAGGGAGAGAGGTAGGGTTTGTATTTATTTTACAATTTAAAAGGGAAATTGACATGGAAATATAGGGAAAATGAAATGGGAATGAAGAGAATGATTACAAGGGGAAAAACGATGAAACAACAATAAACCCTAGCATCTTTTTACAAATTTACATACAGCCATATGGAGTGTTTCTTCTTGCACAATTTGATCATTACAAACACACTCATGATGTCTCCCAACTAACCAGCAACCATTCACAAGTTTAAAGAGCCTACCTCAAGCGATTTGATGAATTAGAGGAGCTTGAGCAAATTCTGAAATGAGTTTGTAGGGAGACAGTTTGACGGGTCACGCACCACGCCCAACAGGTTGCGCCCCTCTGACGGGTCGCGCCCGTTGTAAAATAGCTCTGTGGAAAACCCTTTGACGGGTCGCGCACCTCTTGACGGGTCGCGCACTTGGCCTGACAGGTTGCGCCCCTGACTTGAGCCCGAACTGGCTCTGTTTTCACTCCTTTCACTCAATCACTCTCTCAAACTTCTCTTGCAAGTGTCTAGGATGCACAATGAGAGTGATGGGAGGGAGATTGGATTTTTATAAGTTTCATTTGAAAAAATTTCATGCTCAAACCCACTTTCTAATGTTTCTCTTTGACACTTTATAAAACTGACTTTTTGTTTTCTTTTGTTCTGAAATTGACTCATTTAGTGCTTTGGATTGATTCTTTTTGCAGGTAGATCATCTGAGGGATCTTGGAAAAGGGACCAGGGTTGTATTTTGTTCACATAAGACTTTTGAAATTTCATCACTTTTTACAAATATTTGAAAAATGACCTTGGCTTTAAAAATAGAGTTTTTAAATCCAAGGTGAAGATTAACTGTACCAAATAAAAATTTAGAAGAAACACCTTTACAATCATCCCTCTGGCTCACTGAACACTCATTGACTTTCAAACACATGACCTTGTAACATTTTTGACCAAAACCCTAGACATAGGAAATTGACCTCAAGAGAAGACAAGACAAGCTTGAAAGAGCTTAATGACTGAAATGACTTGAACCAGCAATGCCAAGAGGGGTATAAACACATCATCTCCTCCATCAGGGTTATGGCATGCCTAACGGGATGCAAAAATTGACACTGATGAGACACCTACCTATGCAAATGCAAAGAGTTTTGATCGCTAATGGAGGGCTCAAGACCGACTCTAACACGATTCCTTCCACATTATTGGCATGTGGGTTACACTCGTGCTGGATTGATGTAGGATGCTTTAATGCATTCGTTCCAGTAGAGCTTTTCCCATTGACTCTAACTTATTGCTCTAGGAATAAGATCTAGAATCCTTTTTTCAATACCTTAGGGTTTGCAGTCATTAGTGGTAGTCTCCTTTGCTATCAACAATGGAAATACATCAATGTCTCCTGATTAATAGATTCTCTCAAGTGTTCAACTTCAACTCATTTATTCGTACTTGTTAGATTGTACTGGGGTACCTTAACTCTCATCATCATTATTGTGAGTTGTCTCACGTTTGTTAATGGTATACATCAATGACCGATAATCAAACGATTTCTCACATGATCGACTTCAGCTCATTTATTCCCGTAGTGTAGAAATGTACCATGGTGGTCGGTGAAGAACTTGGGTTGCATCAACATTTTATGGTTCACATGTCAGTCCCTCCAGTTTACTATCAATGACACCATCCACCTTATATGTTGCAGTTCATCACAAAGACATCCTATATGTTGGCACCTAAGTTGCATGCAGTACCATTATTCCAGTTTTTGACTTGGTACTTTTGAGGATCAGTTATGTGAATTCAGTGATCAGATATCTACTTCAACATCATTGCTTAGTTCTTCTATATGTGATATTATGACATCTAAGATTAGATGATCCACGATGTATTTCTTAGTTTTCTTTGTACTTTTATACATATTGGATCCACTCTACACTTGATATGCGGACACGCTTTACTATCTCTTAGCATGGGTATGTCTGCCTTAGACATGATATTTCTTTCTGATCTATTCCATTTGTTTGGTAGGCTGGAATCCAATGATCTCCTCCCAAGTCCTCAGATGATTCTTTCTATACACTTAATAAATTTCGTTTATCATGTACCCCTTATGACCTCATATATTAGGGGGCATTTGTTATAGCATCATTCACCACCTTTGTATATTTTATGCTTTGATTCATGGCCTTGGGCAACCCTTTCCCTTCAGACTTGGTCCAAATTAAAAAAAAATATTATTTTAAATTCCATACGCTACTCTGCCTTGTAAAAAGAGTGTGCACACATGGGTTCAACTATACCCAACCTGCGTATATGATTTAAAATATATAAAAAAAATATAAGATCCCTATTTTTTGGGTGGGGTTTACGAGTTACACCGGAAACCTACCTATAGGAGCTCGTGGTATAACTATTTCCCAACTGAAAAAAAAACTGTTTTGAGGTCATATAAATACACCTCATGGGGTAGGCCTAAGGGGAGAGAAAGATAGGATATTGATATTATATCCAACTTGTCCATGATCAATTCTGATGTATCCCTGTGCCTCCTGCACTCCTAGTTATAGGAAAACCCTGTTTCCTCATTGTGATGTCCATATCCTTTATATGAGATCCATGTGTATGCATTTGAAAGAAGATTGTTGAGGCTTGGGCTAGAAGGATCCGGAGGAAGGTTTCACTTGGAGCCGTGGACGAATTAGGTTGTATTCTTCCACATTCTTTTGTAGTCATCAATAAAGAATCCATGTCTTGTTCTTGATGTTATGATCTTGATGTTTTAATTTATGTTTTAATCTAACTAATGTATGATTTCATGTTTTATACTTATATGGTTATAAGATCTAACATTTATATCAAGGACATGCTTTCAACTATTGCTAGTATATGTGATTTTCTTGAATGAGTTGCAGGTTTTGAAGCATTCAATGAAGCAAAGGGTTTGAACCCTACAGTAACGACCTCAAACATAGAACATTTAGGTAATAATTATTCTTCCTACTCTAGGCTTCTTTTTTGTTTGCTTCTTGCTGGTGTATGCCCTCTGCTTTGTTGGGGTGCTCAACCCATACCCTAGGGTGTATTATTCCCGTAACACCATATCAGAGAACTTGAAACACCCCTTAATAATTTTCTAGATAAAACGAACTTCGATCCATAATGCACAAATATTATTTGAAAAATATTAGTGGTGAAACATCATACAAGAGCTTTGATGACCACTACAGTTAATTATTATTAAATGAAAGGCCAAATAAAAAAATAATGGCCCTACCATTTCATAAAAGGTTTGAGGATTTTGAGACCTTCCAAAAGCTTAGGGTCATAATGGTACACTTGATCTTTACCATGGCTAGTGTGAGAATCATACACGACCATGAATTTTTGTCATAGAGTCCTACTAGTATGTTGTAATCATGCCTAAGGACTTTCCAAGGCTCTCTACCTTGAAGATCACAAATGATCCACTTTATGTGAAGGAATCGAGCTTGAGGGTGAGTGTCACAAAATTTCCCATTATCCTTCTTGGATATGAGTGTAGATCCACAAATTATGTTGTACACAACTCTTACTTTTAATAACATAAATAATATTAGAAGTAATTCAAAATCATAATGGAAAAAGCACCCTTCAAAAAATTTATCATGGTTGCAACTATTATACTATTTGGTTGTAGCTTTTTATATGTATTAAATTTTGTCAAATCACTGGTTGAGGAGGATATGCTTCCTAAATTCTTCTTTAAACAAGTCACGTTGGAATTTACGCTATGACTATTCTTATGTGAGGTCCCAAAAGTTGAAACTTGGATCATAGTGAGGGAAAATCTTGTTGATACTCTTGTCCAATTTTCATATCTTGAGTTATGAAATTTTAGGAAATATGATCATAGGAGGTTGGGCATCATAAATGCATCTTTAAATACGACATGTTGGCATTTTTCTATAACTTTTATTTTGGGAGGTTCCAAAAACTAAGACATGGGCCATGGTGAGAATAAATGTTGTTAATCATCTGGTCCAACTTTCAAATCTTGGGTCACAATTGCTTTGGATATATGATCAGAGGAATTTGAGGTTCTTGGATGCTCCTAAAATCATGCATCAAATAAGTCATGATGGAATTTTCGCTACAACTTTTCATTTGGGGAGTTCTAGAGGCTGAAACTTGGACCATAGTTATGGGAAATCCCACTAATCACATGGTTCAATTTTTAGAACTTGGAATGTTATAATTTATGAGATATTCCCTAAGAAAGTTTCTATATTAATTTGCATGTAAAGTGTTTGAAAAAATGCGTGAGTGGTTTAAGGATTCATTGCATACAAATTGTTTGATGAAATAGCCCAATGAAAATGCTATTTTGTGGATGAGGATAATAGGGTTGTTTTTTAACATTGTTGTATGATAATCTATTGTAGCTAATCTATGTCTATTTGCATGCAAATAATTTGAATAAATGTGTTAAAGGTGTTTTATTACATTTTGGATACAAAATATTTGATAAAATACCTTAGACAAAAAAAAAGTTACATGATTTAGAGATATATTTTAGTTAGTATGTTACAAGTAGAATCAGAGCAATGTTTCTTCTTTAATTTCATGCAAAAATGTTTGAGAAAATGTCCACAAGAAAAAAACTATTTAATTGGTTGTATACAAAGTATTTGAAGAAAGGTTTACATGTAAAATGTTTGACAAAATGTATGAGAGATGAAAACAATTTTTTTGCAAGTTTGGTTAGGATAAGTTTATTAGGGGTATGTAATAGAGAGTCAACCCATCTAGAGAGAGTCATCCACCAAAACCAACCTGCGTTTTAGAGATAGGGTGTTCTATTCAACTATGCACTCATATATTCTTCTCAGTGTCACTTTTTTTGTATTTGATAAGTCGCAAGCCTATCTCCTCGAGGCACTAGGGGAGAGGGAACCATCCCTTTTCCTCCATCGCCTCTAGTCGCATCTAATAAATCAATTTTCAGCGAGTAGCTTTTCGAGGTCTACAAATGGTAGTTCATTCGCCTGAATATCTAAGTTCAAGATTGTTTTATGGATAAGCATGAAAATCCATGAGACATTGGGATTTGAAACGTCATCCTTCCCTTCAGTCAACAATTAAATTTAAAAATACATAGTATGAAATAAAAAAAAATAGTTTCCACAAAAAAATAGTTCCCTCAAACAAATTAGTTTCCAAAAATAATTAGTTTCAGCAAGAAAATTAGTTTCTGCGAAAAATTCATAATAAAACAAAAAATATACAATGGAAAATACACAAATTTACATAGATAAATTATCTTGGAAACCCAAACTTGGGAAAACCAACATTTTTTTTCATTTTATTTTTGTACAATATTACAATAAATATATATCTTATAGCATACACGAACCGCCAATCCTACATAGATTGAAAATAAGTAGAATTTTTTTCTAGATTGGTTCATTCTAAAGGACATGAAGAAAAACTTGGTTTTTTTTTAAGGTTCCTTATTTGAAATGATTGAAAATATAAGTTTGTGACCTTCCAAACAAAGATATTGGACTAACTATACTCATACCCTACATTGATGATTAGAGTGTACTATGTCATGAATGACTTGGGAAACTAGCCTAATCCTAATGGTAAGGCACAATATAGCCATTGGTCTACTTGAAGTTGTTTCCCTCTAATGGAGTATGTGAAATATGTATTCTCAGTAAGCATCATAAGGTTTCCTTTGAAATAGGGGAAGCATAAAAAGCAAAGGCTTAGCTAAAAATTATCCATAGTGACTTCTATTCCATAACAAACTATCACTAGTTTGAGCGATGTATGTATTAATATTCATTGATGACCATGCAAAATATACTTGCATATATTTCTTAGAGAATAAAAATCATTTCTATGAAAAATTCAAAAATTTCAAGGCCTCCGTTGAAAATCAATGCAATGTCCCTATGAAATGTTTAGGATTTGATAATGGAGGATAATATGTGAGTAGTTCTCTTTAATATAGCTTGTCGTAGAATGCTGTATATTGGAAGAGAGGTTGGAGTTAATCATTATACCAAGAGGGGGGAGGGGTGAATTATTATTATTATTTTTTTTTTTGAAATGGTCGGTTGCTATATAT
Organism: Pinus taeda; assembly: GCA_000404065.3. Classification (NCBI taxonomy): domain Eukaryota; kingdom Viridiplantae; phylum Streptophyta; class Pinopsida; order Pinales; family Pinaceae; genus Pinus; species Pinus taeda. The sequence goes on from APFE031544590.1 coordinate 38,163, forward strand.
TATATTGAAAAAAAGGGATTTCAAATCCACTGATACATAGATTGTGCAGGCTGATAGAGAGCAAAGGGTTTACAAAAGGTGGCTACCCCTTTGTTTCTTAGCTTGCTTTGATTGTTACTTCTAAAAACAAAACTACTATAGATTCTTACAGAGGACAACAAAAAGATGCATTTGAAATACATTTAGTCAATCATGATATGATGGATGTGGCGAGCGGTTGAGTCCTCCGGATTCTCATCTTTGGCTTCTTGTTTGACGCTGGAGGAGCTTGTGGCTGCCCCTTTGGTGATCTTTTCCATCATGTATTGCAAAATGGAGATTGACTCTTCTGCGTGACTGCAGCGGTTTGTGAGTTGCCTGAATTGCTCTTCGAGGGAGGCCGCCTTATGCATAAAGAGCTGGATTTCAGCTTTGTATTTTTCGGTGTTGATACGATCTTGCTCGAAGAGCCTCCTACTTTGTTCATCAAGACGCCTATCATGCTCTTCTAGTTTAGCGTCCAATAGGCTTTGCTTTCTGTCTAGCAATGACTGTTGAGTCCTAATTTCTTCCATCTCTACTTGCAGATCAGCACAGTGGAAGCAATCTTCGCTGCGCGCCATTGGGGAGTGAATTTTGCAGATGGGAGGGTAGGTGGAGACCGAGTCCAAATAGGCGGGAGTACTCAGAACGGTTATGTCGTGTTGATTGTTTCTGAGAGTGCTGACAGAATAAAAATAAATTCCCGCTAACAGAGTGCCAAAGATAGGGGACTTCAATAACACAGCTGCAGCTGAAGGGGACAAAGGCTGGAGAGAGATTTGTGTTCGAGGGGAAAGAAGGGCAACCGGGGAGAAGGGTGAGCCTGAGACGGAGAAGAGGAGAGGGGAGGGAGCTGGAGAGAGCGCGCAGAGACCGGGAAAGGAGAGGTCATAGCAAGCCGGATGAAATCTTAGAGTGAGGAACACAGAATGGGATGGATCCTGAACTGCAGGACCAGATGCCCTGCTGATACGAACTTGAGACAGCCTGTGGATCACCACAACAAGAGTTAGAGAAAATGTAAGCAAAATTATGGGAGACAATACCAGAGATTCAACTCTTCTAAGAGGCAGAGTGTCGCTCCTTCTGAGATGCTGGCTAAGAGAGTCTGCTTCAACCAGATGATGCTCGTGTTGATGAACGCTTTGTTTGCTGATGCTCTTATTTATAGCATGACTTGAACAGAAGATAGGATGCTTGTTTAGGATCGAGATCACGTGAATATTGAGACTCTGCCCCAAATCCATCATGCGATCTTCTTTTGCTGTGGTTTCATGCATTGTGCCGGCACTGAGATGAATAGATTTATCTTGATGACAGCCGATTACCTCAAACGAAGCTCGGATATGACTGGAGGGGCGTAGTTGTCCGTCTGTAGCTTGTCCTGTTGCTGAATAGACCATGCCCTTCGCACACTTAAGGATCCTGCGAATCTGGGCTGTACCTGAAGTTTTCTGAATCATGGCAGAGGATAAAATCCTTCTTTGTTGTTGAGCCATAACACGCCCTCCTGCTTTCCTACTGCGCTGTTCGCATGTTTATCTGCTTCCATGTTCAGCGTGTGAAGGATATGATAGAATCTGATATAGTCAAAGTGAGTAAGGAGGAGTTTGTTGCGTTCAATGAGGTGCTGGAGATTGCTGTTGGGAGAGCGATGATTATAGTTCATAAGGCGGATAATAATTGTGGAGTCTCCAAAGATTAATACCTTTCTAATACCCAAATTTTTTAATTGCATTAGTCCTTGGTAGAGGGCTAATGCCTCTGCCGCGTTATTTGTTTTCCTTCCCAAACTCCATTCATAGCTGCAGATTTTGCTTCCAAGCTCATTAGATATAAATCCTCCTGCTCCTGCTTGTCCAGGATTGGACTTTGAAGCCCCATCGAAGTGTAGAGTTGGACAGTTGCTGCTCTGCATCCATGCCTTGTATTCCTTTGCTGAAAGTCTGATCTCCCATTCCTTAGCTTGGATTTGCTTCTGTTTATCAATTCTCTGAGTGTCTTGATGACGACCTGGTCTATCTAGAATATGTTTGATAACAGATCTTTCTTCCACTGAGTAGTCTGCTGCTTTTATTTTTCCTTTATACTTTGCTGCTATTGTCTCTTGTGCCAGTGTGTGGGCTTTATTGCATGTCATCCGAGCATTGCTCTCCTTATTTTGAAAGATCTTTTTGTTTCTAGCGAGCCAGATTTTCCAGAGAAGGTTGTGGGGGATGATAGCCCATATTCTTTTGACAATTTCGCTGCTCTTATCTTTCCATGGACAGCTTTTTCTCCATTCAAGAATTGCTTCTGAGATGCTCTGCTGGGGATGCCAATGTAGGTTGCCCATGGAGGACAAATTGGCCCAACATTTCTTAGCAAAGGGGCAGTCCAGAAACAAGTGTTGAATTGATTCCTCTGCTAAGCAACAGTTGGGACATCTTGAGGGACCTAGAATCCCTCTCTTTCTAAGGTTTTCTGAAGTGAGGACTTTGCCCTTTAGCAGCAACCAAGTGAAGAATTTGACTTTGGGGATAGCCTCCGATTTCCATATTAACCGCCAGTGATTCCATATGGGAATCTGATAAGTGTTGTTACAAATGAGTTGATATCCAGACTTGATGGTATAGCTAGAGCCCGAGGGGTCCCATCGAAATCCGTCTACTGCTCCTTTTTTGATGGGGGCTCTGTTCTGAAGATTTATTTGGAGGGCTTTGAGACTTGCTTCTAAAGCAGGAGGAGTGGCTGGAAATTCCCAGTCAATCCAGGCTCCAGTATCAACGTCCCATTTCGATAACTGGTCTAGTCTCCGGATTCCTTTGTTATTGAGGTGGTGGATGAAGGGAATGGCTTCTTCAATTGTATTTAGAGGTGGGAGACCCATTATCCTGTCTGTAGCATAGTCGATGCTATCCCCTCCTCCCGGGATCTTAGAAGTATTTTGAATGAGAAGGGGAATTGCTTTCTTGCAGAGCTGCCAAATTTTGGTGGCCTCTCTATTGGGAATGTCTGTTTCAAGCAGTCTTTGCCTTTTGCCATTGATATATTTGCTTTCTATAACCTGTTTCCACCAGGCTTTTGGCTCATTGATTAACCTCCAAGCTGTTTTGATTCCAAAAGCCAAATTCAGAATTTTGGGGGCTCTAATTCCCAGACCACCTCTGTCCTGAGATTGGATGACGCTCTTCCAGCTTACCAAATTAAATCTATTTTTTTCCTTTTTCCCTCCTTGCCATAGGAAGTTTCGGAGAGCAATTTCCAGCTTATGATGAAATGTGGCAGGTGCTTGATAGAGAGTAAATCGAAATAATGGTAAGGAGGAAATACCTGATTTGAGAAGAATTACTCTGCCTGCTGGATTGAGCCATTGGGTTCCCCATTGTTGGATCTTCCGCTTGACTTTGTCTATTATTTCATTCCACGTTGCAGCCTTTAATGAGCCCAGGCTGACCGGCATCCCAAGATAGGTGAAGTGGTCCCAGCTTGCTTTGTGAGCAACTCCAAAAATGTTGGCTATGCTGTGAGCTGTTTGGTTGGAGATGTTCCAGCCATAAATGCAACTTTTGTGTAAGTTGATCTCTCCCCCTGAGTACTCCATAAATTGATCAAGGAGAGTCTTGAAATGCCTTGCAATGGTGGTGGATGCTCCACCGATCAAGAGAGTGTCATCAGCAAATTGGGAGTGATTGATGTTCTTGACTCCATTCCCAAATTTTATGCCTGAGATGAGGCCAACTCTTCTGTGGTGGTCTAGAGCTTTGCTGAAGGATTCAGCCATAAGAATGAAGAGATAAGGGGAGAGAGGGCATCCTTGTCTTAACCCTCGGGAGGATTGGAAAGCATCACAAGGGCGCCCATTAATCAGAGGAGAAATCCAAGGGCCTGAAATGCAAGCAGTGATGGTGCTGATAAAGGCAGAGTTGAATCCCATTTTTCTCAGGACAGCGAACAAGAAGGAGTGTCTTACCCGGTCGAAAGCGTTGGCTAAGTCGAGCTTGAGGACAAAACCTTTCTCTTTCCTTGATATGCTGGAATGAATGGCTTCTTGGACCAAGGTGAGTGAGTTGTGGATTTGCCTATTGGAAAGAAAGCCTCCTTGATTTTCAGAGATAAGAGATGGAAGAAGAGGTTGAAGTCTGGAGGCTATGATTTTCGTAAAAATCTTATATGAGGAGTTACACAGAGAAATTGGTCGAAACTTGGAGAAGGAAGTGGGTTTGTTTTCTTTGGGGATGAGGGCAAGAAAGGTTGAATTTGTGAAGCCCCCCATTTTCCCTTTCCTTTGAATTCCTCGCAGCATCTTTGCTAGATCTTTTTTGATCAAGTGCCAGTGATCCCTGTAAAAATTGATTGGAAAGCCATCTGGGCCTGGAGACTTGTCCGATTGCAAGGTCCAAATGGCTTTTCTGATTTCCTCCTCCGTTATTTCCTGATTTAGAATATCATTCTCCTTTTGAGAAATGCTTTTTGGAAGGTGCTGTAGCAGCGCTGCGTAGTCAGTTTCTTCTTGATTCTCCATGAGGAGGCTTTGGAAGTGGAGGGAGGCAGCTTTTTTAATGGATTCTTGGTCATTGTGCTGGTTGCCTTGACTGTCTGTTATTGCATTAACATTGTTTCTTACCTTCCTGACTGTGGCTTGCTTATGAAAGTAAGCCGTGTTTTTATCCCCTTCTTTCAGCCATAGCTGTCTTGATTTAATTCTCCATTTGATTTCTTCCTCTCTCTTGATGCTCATTAGCTGCCCTTGAGCTTCCCATTCTTTATTTTTTAGCAGGTGTGTGAGCCCTTGATGTTCAATTTGATTTTGTATCTCTTCCAAGTCTTGCTGAATTTTTATTTTTTTCTTTTCAGGTTCTTGATAGCTAACTTTAGCCCAGTCTTTGAGTGCTTTCCTTGTGCTTTTGATTTTTGATTCCCAGATATGACTAGGAGAGCCTTCTACATGATATTTCCAGGTTGCTTCTATGATAGCCTCCGCCTCAGGATTGTTTCGCCAGAGGGGATTGTACCTGAATGGAATCGGCCCCGACTGAGAATGAGAGTCCAGCGAAAGAAGAATGGGAAAGTGGTCCGAGGCAGTAGAATTGAGGATTTTTGTGTGACCCGCAGCAAAGGAGGACAGCAAGGAAATGTTGACCAAAATTCTGTCCAGGCGTTCCATGATATTGCCTGGCCCCAGTCTTCGATTGTTCCAAGTATATTTTCGATTTTTTGGGACCATGTCCATCAACTCGTGATCAAACATTATTTCTTCCAGCTTGCTTCTAAAGGGATCGAAGGAGAAATTGCCCCCTCTTTTCTCATTCGCGTGGAGGACTAAATTAAAGTCTCCAGCAAGAATGATGTTTGGATTCTGTTCATTATCTATGTCCTCTTTTAATTCCCTCCAACATTGTTCCTTCTCGCGAAATTGATTGGGAATGTAAGCATTGTAAATGATGAGATCACAGCTCTCATCTTTGTGACTTAGATTAACCTTTAGCCAATTTTGATTGAGAAGGGACGATTTGCACTCCCAACGATGATGGTTCCACATGATTGTGATTCCTCCAGATGCTCCTCTGGAGTTGCTGCTGGTCCCAGAGAAGTTTTTTTGAGCATCTATAATTTTCTGCATTTCACTTTGACTTTGTTTGGTTTCTTGAATCAGAATTATTTCAGGATTTTCTGTTTGATGAAGATCTCGTAAGGCAGCTGATTTGGAGGGGTGCCCCATGCCCCTACTGTTCCAGGATAGAAGCTTCATCATGGAACATTTGTGCGAGGAGGTGCTCGCCTCTCATGGTCTTTCCCAGCGGTTTCTTTTTCTTGGGATCCTGTTATAAAGGAATCCATTGGAGTTTGAATCCCAAGAGCAATATCTTTTTGCGTGCTTTCTTCAAGATGTTGCTTCGCCGACTTTCGTCCTGGTCCAAGTTTCTTATGGAGATCACTTGTGGCACCCAAATCTTTGGAGGAACTTCTAGTGGTTCTAGGAGGGGGAGGGTCAGAGGAGGGCTGAGAGAGGATCGAGGAAATCAAAGGAGGGTCAGGCACTTCAAGGGAAGGCTGATCAGATTGAGGATCTTCAGAGGATAGAATAAGAAAGGGGTTGGAGGATGAAGGGAAGGAGGGATCAAGGGGAGGGCCAGAGGATTTGAGAGGGGAGGAGTTGGGGCGAAGGGAGGAGGAGCCTGGATGCTCAGAGGATGGATCAGATTTGGACGGGGGGGCTGATTTTTTCTTTTTCACAGTTTCCCATTGTCCTCCTTGGTCTTCTGTCTCCAGATTGGTTACCTTAGTACATCTATTAGAAAAATGACCGTATTCATGACATACCTTGCATTTGAAGGGTATTTGCTCGTAGTCTAGCTGTTGAATGTAACTCCAATCGTCCACCTTCAACTTGATGGCTTCCGGCAGTCCTTTCCCGAGGTCCACTTCTACGCAGATCCTTGCACAGGCTTGCATGTTGTCTTTGGGCTCACTTCTGTCAATGTATTTCCCTACTGCATTCCCGATTGCTTTGACCGATTCATCTCCCCAGCAATGCAAGGGCAGATGGGGGAGACGGACCCAAACCGGGACTGCATTAGGGATGTCTAGTTCAGGGTCAAAATCAGGAGTCCATTTGTTAAGATATAACCCTCGAGAGTCCATAAAATAGGGCCCATTCCTGAATATCAGATCCTTGTCTTCTTTGGTTTCGAAGTGAAAGGTGTAGTAACCCTTGCCACAGAATCGGATTGAAATTTTTCCTTGTATTTTATCAGACCAGTTTCTTTCCACCCATCGCTGGACAATTTTTGGAGAAGGCCATAAGCCTGTAAACTGCCCTATTAGACCTTTTTCTGCTAGAGATAGAGCTGCCATTTGCGGAAGAGATGGAGGCAGCTGTACTTCTTGAAGGATATCCAGTTTTTTAACAAATTTTGAAGTTGATGGTTTCGGTCGGGCAGGGGGAAGAGACTTTACCAGATCAGAGAAAGCTTTCTCCACATCCCCGAGAGCAGGATCAGGATGGGCCATGGCTGAAGCCAAGGCCCAGAGAGCAGGCCTCGCGGCCCAGGCCGAGGCGGCGGCGCAGCAGCAGCACGCAGCAGATGGCTAGGTCTCGCTCCGCTCCAGCTTCAGCTCCGCGCGTGTTTTTGGGGAGGGGTGAATTATTATGATAACAATTTTTACTTATTTAATTCCATTCAAATATCATAAAACATCAATCTCATAAACTTACATCAATTTGTAGGAACCAACCTATAGGAGAAACCAATACACTACATTGTAGGAACCAACCTATAAGAGACACTACTCCCCTCTGCTACTATGTAGGAACCAACCTATACGAGAAACCAATTTCTTATACTACAAGATTTGTAGGCACCAACATGCTTGCTTTTTTAGAATGTCTGTTAGCTGCATCTGCTTTCACCAAGTTTCCTTGCTTCCTTTTTCTTCACCAACTCTGTTGGTTTCTTCTAAGTTCACAAAGTATACCTATTGATTATTCCTTCAAAAAATTTACTTCTCCCAAATCTTGTTACTTTTGGTTGTTTGAAGAAAATTTTAGGAGCATTTGGGAAGCCTAACTTTATTTAGCCTTATCTCAGAAATTATAGCGAATAGAGGTTTGAAACTTGAACCAATGGTACATGAAGATATTCTATTTATATCCTCCAATTCAAATTGTGAAACATGCCAAAACAAAAGCTATAGCGAAAATACCTAACTGACCTGTTTGAAGAAGATTTCAAGAGTATTTAGGAACCCTAACTTCCTCATACATATTTGAAATTATAGCGAATTTAGGTTTGAAGATTGAAATAAAGACACATGAATATCATCTCTATATATTCAACACGTTGCATGGTTTGAAACATCACAAAAAAAAAGTGGTAGGGAAAATGTTGACCTCACCTGTTTGAAGAATATTTTTCAGAAGCATTCAAGAAGCCTAAATTCCTTCGGTCATATTTTGTAAATTATAGTGAATTAAGATATAAAACTTGAAACACATTTACATGAAGATGTTCTATATAGCTCTTAAGTTTCATGGTATGAAGCATCATAGAAAAAAATATACAGCGAAAATGCCAAGATGACTTGTTCACTCCATAGATCAAAATTTTACTTCCACCTTTAGACTCCAAGAATCACCCCAAAAGTAATTCCTCAACTCCTCTTGTGACCTTAGATATTGAAAATGGGCATTGTATATGGAGTGCGTGGGACTAGAATATCCCCGTTGTCTGACTTGAAGTTTCATGTTGCACCGCTCCTATCTCACCAAAGTAGTAAGCTTTGTTATTTAATGTTAGTGCTATTGATGGTGGCATGGGACAAGATTATTTCTATTACTCAATGTGAAAACTCACATTTGCGCCTAGTTGGTATGACACCTGGCTATATTGTGGCACTATGGTGTAGTGGTGGGTTGGTAAATATACATCCTAGAGAAGGGAGTTAGGGAATGGCATTTAATGGAGAAATTGTTCCATCAAACCCAAATTTGATATAACATAAAGGCTTGGTTTTTTCTAAGGGATTGTCCTTGTGGGAATCCCCGGTATAGGTTGAGGTGGCATGTGCCACATAGGCTAGGTAGGGTTTCATGGACACCAAAAGGGCTAGTGATGTGTAATATTTATGGCTTCATGCCTCTATGGCGTGACACACGATAGGTACAATAATCCTTTTTCGATGTCCAAAGAGTCTAATTTTGGCTAATTGTGGTAGGGTTACATCACCCTGATGTCAGCATGGCATCAACAATAAGCTGAGGATACAGGGAATGGGGATTCAAATAATGTGACTACTAGATGGTGCCATGGGTCATGCCACATTGGATGGAACAAAATGCATGATATCAATTATTGGCATTAAGAGATGGGAAAGTTCATGTTAATGCCTTTTGTCTAGCACTTGATGGAAAGCAATTGATGGGAAAACCCTCTAGTAGATAAAGTTAAAATCTCCATTTTTTCGACAGAAACAATGGACATGGGAAGCCCAAAATGAATCCATAATGATGAAATAAAAGTTGAGCAGTCTTCTCAACAATAATCTTCTTCTTACATGGCATTAAGATACACATTTTACTAAACCTATCCATCATGTCATACAAATAATGTTAATTTTAGTTAACAATGGTATGTTCTATGGTTGCAACAATTACTCCAATGTCCTTTAGATTTCCCAATGATAATTTCCAATAGAAATCACATTAACAATCACATTGCGAGTAACTATAGATAGAACATGATAATAAAAGCAGAAGACAAGCCAAGACAAGAGAACACCATTATTTGACGAATGCCAGGGAAAAACCCCAATATGGGGAAACCCTTTGATAAATTATTCTTATTATTATATCAAATGTTAAACATAGAGAGAGTACAATAAAGTTGAACTTGACTTGCCAATGGATGATCAAAAAAAACCTATCAAATTTTTAATTATGTCCCTGGTTGACAATAGTCAAATTAGTAGAAGTGTGTGCCCTAACCAGTGAATAGTCAAGGGTAAAAAAGCCATTTAGCAACTTGGTCAAAGTGCATTAAACTCGGCCTCCTTATCTGGTAAAACAACAATCAAAACAATCCTCTTAAGAGTGGTCAAACCTAGTCAAACAAAAGTTAACCCTATGGTCAAACATGCCTGCAGTCAACTTAGGTAAGAAACCTAGAAAATATTGATTTTTGTGCCAACAAATGTGGCTTGCCGAGACGTAAATTCTCCTTGAAAATCGAAGTCAAACATTGCCAAAAATTCAAAGTCAACGTTGGTCAAACCCTGGTCAAAATGCATAAAATTTCAGAAATTTCAACTCTTTAATTTTGTCCTCCTTGCCACATGTGTGAAGAAATCGGCTACCAAATGAGGTGTACAAACCAATTAGATGAGGAGAGAGAAGAATGTGTGAGTTTATGAAGTTCTAAATGAGGGTGGATGTATCTCTTATTTATACAAGACATTGAGGGTTAAGAGACATGCCCATTGGGCTTCATGAGCCTACATGATGATGTGGCTGACCTTAAAAATTTTCACATGTGTGGGATTGACCTAAAAAACATATTTTTCCTTGTCCAAATTTGACGATATTTAGGTCGATTTTGGTCCTCTTGAAAAGAGGAATTCAATGAAGTAATTATCTCCATCAAATGAGTTGTCAAAAGTGGAATTTGGCCCTAGTTTCCAATTTAAACACTCCCTCTCAACTAGGGATAATCCCACCTGCCAATATCTGACAATTGATCATCATGCCATCCTGTCATCATGTATTATATCTTAATCTTGTCTAAAATCTTTTGAACACTGATGTAATAATGAAGAAGAATCAATTGAGAGTGAGTCACAAGACCTTGCCACTCTGCACTGACAAAATTCAGTCCAGGGGTAGAACTCTAATCGTATTTGATCCCAGATCAAGTTGTTGAACATCATGCATCCTAGGCATAGGGAGTACGATGGTACATGATGCGGCCATCTATAGTGCTATGGTCCCTATCCTCTTTTCCCAACTTATTGGCTAGATGAGAGGCACTTCTCAAGAGTCCCATACTACATGGGTAGGATGTATGTTGGGCCATCTGTAGGAAAAGGTGAACCACTCATATTTCTTATATGCCATAGGAGAAGGTGAACCACTCATCCTTCTTATATGCCATAGGAGAAGGTGAACCACTCATCCTATTCATATATCATTAGTTATAGGGGAAGGTAAACCACTCACCCTATGCTCTCATATATCATCATGGGTTATCATAGGGGAGGGTGAACCATATCTGATTGACCTCAATTTCTTGCCTTCTCCCTTCATCCCGTCCTTGCTAATATGGAGCCATACCTTGTCTCCAACCTAGAACTGATGATTAACTCGATTTTTTTTTATGTAGAGCTTTGTATTGAGCCTGACTCTTTCCTGAAATGCTTGATGAATCATTTGGATCCGTCAAATGAACTTGCGTGCTTTGTCTTTGTCACTTTGTTCACTTGAATCCTCATCCTTCCCAAAGACTAAATGTAAGGAATATTTCGGCAAGTACCCAAAGCATATCTCAAATGGTGAGCTTTGAGTAGATGAGTGGAAGACCCTATTGTATGCATGTTGCACATAATGGATCAACTCATCCTACAAATTAGGATGTCTACCGCAGTAGCCTCAAAGCAACTGTAATACTGTTATGTTGACAACATCTGTTTGTCCATCGGTTGGTGGATGGAATGACGTACTCCTCTTTAGCTTGGTGTCCATCATCTTCCACAAGCTTGTCTAAAACTATCCAAGGAATGGAGAGTCTTGATAAGAAACAATGGATGTGGGAAGCCCAAAATGAACCCATACAAGATGAAATAAAAGTTGAGCAGTTTGCTCAACAATAATCTTCTTCTTACATGGCATTAAGATAGACATTTTACTAAACATATCCACCATGTCATAAAGATAATGTTAATTTTAGTTAACAATGGTATGTTCTATGCTTGCAACAATTACTTCAATGTCCTTTAGTTTTCCCGATGACAATTTACAATATAATATTCCAATAGCAAGCACATTAACGATCACATTGACAATAGCTATAGATAGAACATGAATAATAAAAGCAAAAGACAAGGCAACACAAGAGAACACCAGTGTTTGACAAATGCCGGGGAAAAAACCCAAGATCAGGAAAACCCTTTGATAAATTATTATTATTATTATATCAAATGTTAAACATAGAGAGAGTACAATAAATTTGAAATTGACTTGCCAATAGATGATAAAAACAACCCTATCAAATTCACTATTTTGTCAATGGTCAACAATAGTCAAATTAGTAGAAGTGTGTGCCCTAACCAACGAATATTCAAGGGTCAAAACAACCATTTAGTAACTCGATCAAAGTACATTCAACTTGGCCTCCTTAGCTAGCCAAACAATAGTAAAAAAATCCTCTTAAGAGTGGCCAAACCTAGTCAAACAAAAGTAAACCCTATGGTCAAACATGCCTACAGTCAACCTAGGTAAAGCCCATAAAATCTTGATTTTTGTGCCAATGAATGTGGCATGTTGAGACATAAATTCTCCCTGAAAATCAAAGTCAAAAGTTGCCCAAAAATTCAAAGTCAACATTGGTCAAACTCTAGTAAAACTGCAGAAAATATCAAAAATTTCGGCCATGTAATGTTGTCCTCCTTGCCACATGTGTGAAGAAATCAACTGCCAAATGAGGTGTACGAAGCAATTAGATAAGGAGAGAGAAGAATGTTTGAGTTGATGAAGTGATAAATGAGGGTGGAGGTCTCTCTTATTTATACAAGAAGTTGAGGGTTAAGAGACATGTCCATTGGGCTTCATGAGCCTACATGATGGTGTGGCTGACCACAAAAATTTTCACATGTGTGGGATTGACCTAAAAAACATATTTTTCCTTGTCCAACTTTTATGATCTTTAGGTTGATTTTGGTCCTCTCGAAGAGGAATTCAATGCAATAATTATATCCATCAAATGAGTTGTCAAAAGTGGAATTTGTCCCTAGTTTCCAATTTTAACACTTCCTCTCAACTAGGGATAATTCCATCTACCAATATCTGACCATCGATCATCATGCCATCTTGTCATCAAGTACCATCTCTTAATATTGTCTAAAATCTATTGAAAAATGATGTAATATTGAAGAAGAATCAATCGAGAGTGAGTCACAAGACCTTGCCACTTTCCATTGACAAAAGTTAGTCCAGGGGTATAACTCTAATCGGATTTGATCCCAGATCAAGTTGTTGAACATCATGCATCCTAGGAATAAGGAGTATGATGGTACTTGATGTGTCCATCTATAGTGCTATGGTCACTATCCTCTTTTCCCAACTTATTGGCTAGATGAGACGCACTTCTAAAGAGTCCCATACTACATGGGTAGGATGTATGTTGGGGCATCTGTAGGAGAAGGAGAACCACTCATCTTTCTTATATGCCATAGGAGAAGGTGAAACACTCATACTTCTTATATTCCAGAGGAGAAGGTGAACCACAGATCCTATTCATATATCATCAATTATAGGGAAAGGTAAACCACTCACCCTATGCTCTCATATATCATCATGGGTTATCACAGGGAAAGACGAACCATATCTTATCGACGTCAATTTCTTGCCTTCTCCCTTCATCCTGTCCTTGCTAATATGGATCCATACCTTGTCTCCAACCTGGAACTGATGATCAACTCGATGTTTTTGATGTCGAGCTTTGTATCGAGCCCGACTCTTTCCTACAATGCTTGATGAATCATTTGGATTTGTCGAATGAACTTGCATGCTTTGTCTTTGTCACTTTGTTCACTTGAATCCTCATCCTTACCAAAGATTAAATTTAAGGAATCTTTTGACAAGTACCCAAATCATGTCTCAAATGGTGGGCTTTGAGTAGATGAGGGAAAGACCCTGTTGTATGCATGCTGCACATAATGGATCAACTCATCCTACAAATTAGGATGTTTTCCGCAGTAGCCTCAAAGAAACTGTACTACTATTATGTTGACAACCTTTATTTTTCCGTCAGTCAGTGGATGGAATGAGAGGCACTTCTCAAGAGTCCCTCTAATTTTGTCCTCCTACCACATGTGTGAAGAAATTCGCTGCCAAATGAGGTGTACGAACCAATTAGATGAGGAAAGAGAAGAATGTGTGAGTTGATGAAGTGCTAAATGAGGGTGGAGGTTTCTCTTATTTATACAAGACGTCGAGGGTTAAGAGACATGTCCATTGGGCTTCATGAGCCTACATGATGATATTTTTCCTTGTCCAAATTTGATGATATTTAGGTCTATTTTGGTCCTCTCGAAAAGAGGAATCAATGTAATAATTATCTCCATAAAGTGAGCTATCCAAAGTAGAATTTGGCCCTAGTTTCAATTTTAACACTCCCTCTCAACTAGGGATAATTCCACCTGCCAATATCTGACTGTCGATCATCATGCCATCTTATCATCATGTACCATCTCTGCATCTCATATCAAATCTGTTGAGCATTGATGTAATAATGAAGAAGAATCAATCGAGAGTGAGTCACAATACCTTTCTACTCTCCACTGACAAAAGTCAGTCTAGGGGTAGAACCCTAATCGGATTTGGTCCTAGATCAAGTTGTTTAACATCATACATCCTAGGCATAGGGAGTATGATGGTACACAATGCGTCCATCTATAGTGTTATGGTACCTATCCTCTTTTCCCAACTTATTGGATATACAAGAGGTATTTCTCAAGAGTCCCATACTACATGGGTAGGATGTATGATGGGGATCTGTAGGAGAAGTTGAACCACTCATCCTATTCATATATCATTAGTTATATGGGAAGGTGAACCACTCACCCTATGCTCTCATATATCATCATGGGTTATCATAGGGGAAGGTGAACCATATCCAATTGACCTCAATTTATTGCCCGCTCCCTTCATCTCGTCCTTGCTAATATGGAGCCATACCTTGTCTCAAACTTGGAACTCATGATTAACTCGATGTTTTTGATGCCAAGCTTTGTATCGAGCCTAACTCTTTCCTACAATGCTTTATGAATCATTTGGATCCGCCGAATGAGCTTGCGTGCTTTGTCTTTGTCACTTTGTTTACTTGAATCCTCATACTTCCCAAAGACTAAATTTAATGAATATTTCGACAAGTACCCAAAGCATGTCTCAAATGGTGAGCTTTGAAAAGATGACTACAAGACCCTATTTTCTACATGCTGCACATAATGTATCAACTCATCCTACAACTTAGGAAGTTTTCCGTAGTAGCCTCAAAGTAAATGTACTATTGTTATGTTGACAACCTCTATTTGTCCATCGGTCGGTGGATGGAATGACGTACTCCTCTTTAGCTTGGTGTCCATCATCTTCCACAAGCTTGTCCAAAACTATCCAAGGAATAGAGAGTCTCGATCAGAAACAATGGATGTGGGAAGCCCAAAATGAACCCATACATGATGAAATAAAAGTTGAGCAATCTGCTCAACAATAATCTTCTTCTTACATGTCATTAAGATACACATTTTACTAAAACTATCCACCATGTCATACAAATAATGCTAATTTTAGTTAATAATGGTATGTTCTATGCCTGCAACAATTACTTCAACGTCCTTTAGTTTTCCCAAAGACAATTTTCAATAGAAATCACATTAACCATCACATTGACAAAAACTATAGATAGAATATGAATAATAAAAGCAGAAGACAAGCCAAGACAAGAGAACGCCAATATTTTATGAATGCCAGGGAAAAACCCCAAGATGGGGAAAACCCTTTGATCAATTCTTCTTCTTATTATATCAAATGTTAAACATAGAGAGAGTATAATAAAGTCGAAATTGACTTGCCAATAGATGATAAAAAAAACCCTATCAAATTTGCAATTCTGTCCCCGATACTCAATAGTCAAATTAGTAAAGTGTGTGCCCTAAATAGTCAATAGCCAAGGGTCCAAAAAACCCTTTAGAAACTCGGTGAAAGTGCATTCAACTCGGCCTCCTTAGGTGGTCAAACAACAATAAAAAAATCCTCTTAAGAGTGGTCATACCTAGTCAAACAAAAGTCAACCCTATGGTCAAACATGCCCACAATCAACCTAGATAAAAAAACCCATAAAATATTGATTTTTGGGCCAATGAATGTGGCATGATGAGACATAGATTCTCCCTGAAAATTGAAGTCAAAAGCTTCCAAAAAAGTAAAATTCAATGTAGGTCAAACCCTGGTCAAACTGCAAAAAGTTCAGAAATTTCGGCCCTATAATTTTGTCCTCCTTGCTACATGTGTGAAGAAATCGGCTGCCAAATGAGGTGTACGAACCAATTAGATGAGGAGAGAGAAGAATGTGTGAGTTGATGAAGTGCTAAATGAGGGTGGAGGTCTCTCTTATTTATATGAGATGCAGAGGGTCAAGAGACATGTCCATTGGGATTCATGAGCCTACATGATGATGTGGTTGACCTTAAAAATTTGCACATGTGTGGGATTGACCTAAAAAACATATTTTTCTTTGTCCAAATTTGATGATCTTTAGGTCGATTTTGGTCCTCTCGAAAAGAGGAATTAAATGCAATAATTATCTCCATCAAATGGGTTGTCCAAAGTGGAATTTGGCCCTAGTTTCCAATTTTAATACTCCCTCTCAGCTAGGGATAATTCCACTTGCCAATATCTGACCATCGATCATCATGCCATCCTGTCATCATGTACCATCTCTGCATCTCATCTCAAATTTGTTGAACACTGATGTAATAATGAAGAAGAATCAATCGAGAGTGAGTCACAAGACCTTGCCACTCTCCACTGACAAAAGTCAGTCCAGGGGTAGAAATCTATTCAGATTTGATCCTAGATCAAGTTGTTGAACATCATGCATCCTAGGCGTAGGGAGTACGACTGTACATGGTGCATCCATCAATAGTGCTATGGTCTCTATCCTCTTTTCCAAACTTATTCGTTAGATGAGAGGCACTTCTCAAGATTCCAATACTACATGGGTAGAATGTATGTTGGGGCATATGTAGGAGAAGGTGAACCACTCATCTTGCTTATATTCCATAGGAGAAGGTGAACCACTCATCTTGCTTATGTGCCATAGGAGAAGGTGAACCACTCATCCTATTCATATATCATCAGTTATAGGGGAAGGTAAACCACTCACCCTATGCTCTCATACATCATCATGGGTTATCACAGGGGAAGGTGAACCATATCTGATCGACCTCAGTTTCTTGCCTTCTCTGTTCATCCTGTCCTTGATAATATGGAGCCATACCTTGTCTCCAACTTGGAACTGATGATCAACTTGATGTTTTTGATGTTGAGCATTGTATCGAGCCTAACTCTTTTATGTAATTCTTGATGAATCATTTGGATCCATTGAATGAACTTGCGTGCTTTGTCTTTGTCACCTTGTTCACTTGAATCCTCATCCTTTCCAAAGACTAAATCTAAGGAATATTTCAACAAGTACCCAAAGGATGTCGCAAATGGTGAGCTTTGAGTAGATGAGTGCAAGACCTTTTTGTATGCATGTTTTACATAATGGATCAACTCATCCTACAACTTAGGATGTTTTTCATAGTAGCCTAATAGAAACTGTACTACTGTTGTGTTGACAACCTCTATTTGTCCATCGGTCAGTGGATGCAATGACATACTCCTCTTTAGCTTGGTGTCCATCATATTCCACAAGCTTGTCCAAAACTATCCAAGGAATAAAGAGTCTCGATCAGAAACAATGGACATGGGAAGCCCAAAATGAACCCACACACGATGAAATAAAAGTTGAGCAGCCTGATCAACATTAATCTTCTTCTTACATGGAATTAAGATACACATTTTACTAAACCTATCTACCATTTCATACAAATAATGTTAATTTTAGTTAACATTGGTATGTTCTATGCTTGGAGCAATTACTTCAATGTCCTTTAGTTTTACCAATGACAATTTCCAACAACAATCACATTAACCATAACATTGACAATAACTATATATAGAACATGAATAATAAAAGAAAAAGACAAGCCAACACAAGAGAACACCAGAATATGACGAATACCAAGGAAAAACCCTAAGATGGGGAAAATCCTTTGATCATTTCTTCTTATTATTATATCAAATGTTAAACATAGAGAAAGTACAATAAAGTCAATATTGACTTGCCAATAGATGGTCGAAACAACCTTATCAAATTCGCAATTTTGTCCACGGTCAACAACTGTCAAATTAGTAGGAGTGTGTGCCATAACCAATCAATAGTCAAGTTTCAAAACAACCCTTTAGCAACTCGGTCAAAGTGCATTCAACTCGGCCTCCTTAGCTAGTCAAACAATAGTCAAAACAATCCTCTTAAGAGTGGCCAAACCTTGTAAACAAAGGTCAACCCTGTGGTCAAACATGCCTATAGTCAAACTAGGTAAAAGAGCCAGAAAATATCGATTTTTATGCCAATGAATGTGGCATGCTTGGACATAAATTCTCCATGAAAATAAAAGTCAAAAGTTGCCCAAAAAGTCAAAGTCAACGTTGGTCAAACTACAAAAAATTTCAGAAATTTTGGGCCGTTTAATTTTGTCCTCGCCACATGTGTGAAGAAATCAACTGCCAAATGAGGTGTACGAACCAATTAGATGAGGAGAGATAAGAATGTGTGAGTTGATGAAGTGTTAAATGAGGGTGGAGGTCTCTCTTATTTATATAAGACATTGAGGGTCAAGGGACATATCCATTAGGCTTCATGGGCCTACATGATGATGTAGCTGACCTTAAAAATTTGCACATGTGTGGGATTGACCTAAAAAACATATTTTTCCTTGTCCAAATTTGATGATCTTTAGGTCGATTTTTGTCCTCTTGAAAAGAGGAATTCAATGTAATAATTATCTCCATTAAATGAGCCGTCCAAAGTGGAATTTGGCCTTAGTTTCCAATTTTAACATTCCCTCTCAACTAGGGATAATTCCACCTGCCAATATATAACCATCGATCATCATGCCATCCTGCTATTATGTACCATCTCTGCATCTCATCTCAAATTTGTTGAACACTGATGTAATAATGAAGAAGAATCAATCAAGAGTGAGTCACAAGACCTTGCCACTCTCCATTGAGAAAAGTTAGTCCAGGGGTAGAACCCTAATCAGATTTGATCCCAAATCAAGTTGTTGAACATCATGCATCCTAGGCATAGGGAGTATGATGGTACACGATGCGTCCATCTATAGTGCTATGGTCCCTATCCTCTTTTCCCAACTTATTAGCTAGGTGAGAGGTACTTCACAAGAGTCCCATACTAGATGGGTAGCATGTATGATGGGGCATCTATAGGAGAGGGTGAACTACTCATCTTGCTTATATGCCATAGGAGAAGGTGAACCACTCATCTGGATTATATGCCATAAGAGAAGGTGAACCACTCATCCTGCTTATATGCCATAGGAGAAGGTGAACCACTCATCCTATTCATATATCATCAGTTATAGGTGAAGGTGAACCACTCATCCTATGCTCTCATATATCATCAGGGGTTATCATAGGGGAAGGTGAACCACTAACCCTATGGTCGTACATAGCTCCAAGGAGTAGCCCAGGCCCCCACGAGCTCCCAAAGGTCAATTTCCAACTCAAGTAGGACCCTCATGGGAGGGTCCTTCCATGAATCCAAGTCTCTCTCAAACAATTAAGAATTTGACCTTCCTTAAGGGCTTCATGAGAATGTCAATTATATTCTCATTAATCCTAATGTGTTGGAGTCTTATTGCTCCTTATTACATCATATTGTAGATAAAGTGTTACCTGATATCGATGTGCTTGGAGTAGTTGTGGAACACAAGATTCTATGAAAGGTGAATCCCACTTTGGTTCTCGCAATAGATCATGGTGGTATCCAACACGTGCTCAAATAGCTCACTGAAGAGCTTCCTCAACTAGACAAATTCACAATAAACCATACTAGCAGCAATATATTTAGCCTCAGTGGTGCTTAAAGCAACCAATTTCTGCTTCCTGCTCATCCATGAAATTGAGGCAGACACTAATGAGAAGCAACATCCTAACGTGCTCTTTCTACACACCACACTACTAGCCTAGTCAACATCAAAATATCCATGTGGCCTTGAATTATTGGTAGTGTGTCTCAACCCATAGTTGATTGTGCCACAAAGATATCTCAAGAAATTCTTAGCAATAATCCAATGTATGTGATGAGGCTCAAACATAATTGACCCAAAGTATTTACAATGAAGCATATGTTCAGACGAGAGTTTACTAAGAACATCAGAGCCACCAGAATTTGACGATACTGGGAAGGGTTCGCCAATTTGGTCCTAAAAACACTTCCACATAGCTTCTTGAAGTCGAGTTCCATCAGAGTAGACACAGACTTGAAATGCACCATCCCACATCTCTCTAGAAAATTTACAATGTATTTTCCTTGAGAAAGGAAAATATCACCTGGATTTTTCTGGACCTCCAGGCCCAGGAAGTAATGCATCAGTCCCAGGTCCTTCATCTCAAACTTGGAAGTCAATTCCCTCTTACACTAATAAATGAGAGGGTCTGCATCAGTTAGAAAGAGATCATCAACATAAAAGACCAAAATGAGAGGCATTTTCTTTTCAACCTTGAAGTATAGAATTGGATCAACATATCTCGTTGTAAATCCCAGATTCATAAGATATCTATTAATCCTCTCATTCCAAGCCCTAGGGGCTTTCTTTAACCCATAGAGGGCTTTCTTCAACCTTCATACATGAGACCTTCGATCTTGTACTTCGAACCCCTGTGGTTTTTCCAAATAGACTTCCTCCTTAAGTGTGTCATGCAAGAAGGTAGTCTTGACATCCATTTGATGTAGGCTCCAGCCTTGATTTGCAGTGAGAGAAATTATAGATCAAATAGTGGTATATCGAGAAACCGATGCAAATATTTCGTCATAGTCCACTCCTTCCTTTTGAGAGAAGCCACGAGCTATGAAATTTTCCTTATAATTTTCAACATTTCCATCAACTCCATTTTTTATCTTGTAGATTGATTTAGAAGTGACCATGGACTTGTCCTTGGGTTTAGGCACCACTTCCCAGACATCATTTTTCATGATTGATTCATATTTCCTCATTCATCGCATCTTTCCATACTTGGTGCTTTATGGCTTCTTCGAAGGTGCAAGGTTCAACTTGAATAATAATACTCATGGCAACCAAGTACCCTTGATACTAGTTCGACTTCTTACTTTCACGAAATGTCCCTCTTAGAGCAATATGATTTTCAACATCTTGAATTGTATTCTCGAGCGATAGAGGTATTTTCCTTGAGGTAGAGGGGTAACCAAGAGGTGGATCAAGAGGGTTCTTTTTTTTAGTAGCATCATCATTGCCCTTCCTTGAGATGGGGAGATCTCTGGCTTTCCCAAGGGCAATGTTTTCATCAAAGATAACATCTCTGCTTACTTTCACATATCTTTGACCATGTACATAAATTGTATATGCCTTTTAATTTTCACTCTATCCAATGAATATAAATTTCTTCCCAGAAGCTTCCAAGTTATTCCTTTTATCTTTAGGCACATGAAAATACACAGGACAACAAAATATTCTAAAATGAGAAACATTAGGTTTCTTACCATGAAAAATTATTCAGGTGTCTTGAAATCCAAAGCTTGATGAGGGCTCCTGTTTTTAACATATATGATAGTGCGGGCAACTTCTCCCCATAAGAACTTCAATGGACCTTGGTCATAGATCATGGCATGGGTGGCTTCCATAATCATTAAATTCTTCCTTTCAACAACAACATTATTCTTAGGAGTGTACGGAACGATTGTCTCCCTCTTAATTCTAGCCTCTTTGAAAAATTCATTGAATTCATTTGATTCATATTCGGTTCCATTGTTAGTCCTCAACGTCTTGATCTTCTTCCCTGTTTGAGTTTCCACCAATGCCTTGAATGAATAAACCATTTGAACAATTCATCCTTCCTCTTCAAGAAATATATTCATGTTTTGCATGAGAATTCATCCACAAAGATTTCATAATATATGTATCTTCCCAATGAGGTTATAGGCAGGGCACTAGATAGGTCAGAATGGGCCAATCGAAGAATATCAATTGTCTTTCTTTCACTAGAAGGTAATGGTCCCTTTGTATGTTTCCCAACTACACAACTTTGAAGAACACCTTCATGGTTCATTTTAAACTTAGGCATACTCGTGACCATCTTCCTTACCCCAGGTAAGGCTTTGTAATGTAAGTGGGAAAATCTCTGGTGCCATAATTCACATTGAAGAGAAGCATCACTCGTCAAATCTCCCATTAGAATTCCACCAACTTGATAGAGACCATCAACCCTAAATCCAAGAGTAAATTCATCTTTAGGGTTTCTAAGCCAAATATGTACCTTTCCATCAATGAATTCTACCTTGAAGCCTTTATCTTCCATCACAGAAATATACACCAATTTCTTCTTTAAATTAGGCACATACAATACATCTTGTAGATGTATGTTTTGACCTTGATTCAAGTGAAGAGTGACAATACTTATCCCTTTCACAGGGGAGGTGGAATTATCTCCAAGTGCGATCTTTAAATTAGTTTTCTTCTCAATCAAATTTTTGAGGGCCTCCTTGTATCCAGTGAAATTCCTTAAGGCTCCACAATTAATTAACCAATGATCCAAAGTGTCCAGAGGAGAGGCAATAGATAGAGAAGAAATAATATAGAACTAATATTGTTTTTCTACAACATTACTTTCATCATACCTGGCATTTCTTGTCTTCTTGGGAGGTCAAATATTTCCTTCTTGAGCAACAAGAGCATTCCTCTTTCTTTTGTTGTTATAACTGTGGTTTCTTTTATTTCCATTGCCTTTGAAATTTTTGTTGTTGTTATTTCCATCCCTTGGAGTATTTTTCTTGTGAGGACACTCTCTAGCATAGTGGCCAAACCTATTGCAATTATAGCATCTTTATTTGTCTCTTCCTTTGAATCCATTCTTAGATCCTTGACCTTATCTCCTTAGACAAACATTATTCTTCCTTTTTGCATGAGCAAAGAAGGCAATAGGTTCATTTGTGTTGGAGGGATTATCTCTCTCCATCATCCTTATTTCCTATGTTATGCATCTAGCCAATAATTCATTGAAGCTAGGTATCCTATCATTGTTGAGAATGGTGGGGGTAAATACATCCCATGGTCTTGAAAGACCTCCAAGTGCAATGAAAGTGAGCTCCCTGTCAGAATATCCTCTCCAATAGATAGAAGGTCATTATTGATTTCTGTTATTCTCATGAAGTAGGATTGGATATAATCCCCTTTATCCATATTGATATCCTTCAACTTAATTTTGAGAAAGGGGATTTGAGATTCGTTGTTCACTTTGAACATCCCAACTAGCTTATCGTATATTTCTTTAGAAGTTCCCAAATTAGAAATATAGGCAACCGAATTCTTTTGAATGGAGTCAATCAAAATTTTCTTTTCTTTGATCTCACCCTTTTGATACTTTGTTTTCGCAGCAACAAGTACATTTGAAGGAGGCTCCACCACTTTTGCCTGCACATAGTCCAATACTTAATTCTCCTCCAAGATCAGGTCCAAAGTCAATTTCCATCCATGATAGTCATATTTGTCATTGATCTTGTCCCCAGGCTTGAAGTAGGATGTAGAATCCATGGAGACTTGTCCAATAAAACCTATCCAACATATATATTAGTGATTTATTTTCTCTCTTGCTTGGGCTTGTCCTCACCTGGGCTTTGATACCACATTGATTTTAGTTAACAATGGTTTGGTCTATGCTTGCAACAATTACTTCAATGTCCTTTAGTTTTCCTAATGAAAATTTCAAATAGCAATCACATTAAGCATCACATTGAAACTAACTATAGATAGAACACAGATAATGAAAGAAAAAGACAAGCCAAGACAAGAGAATGCCAGGTAAAAACCCCAAGATGGGGAAAACTATTTGATAATTTCTTCTTATTATTATATCAAATGTTCAACAGAGAGAGAGTACAATAAAGTAAAAATTGATTTGCCAATAAATGATCAACGGTAAAGGGTCAAAAAACCCTTTAGCAACTCGGTCAAAGTGCATTCAACTCGACCTCCTTTGCTGGTTAAAACACAAATAATAAAAAAATTCCTCTTAAGAGCGGTCAAACCCAATCAAACAAAAGTCAACCCTGTAGTCAAATAGGATTGCGGTCAATGGAGGTAAAACAACCCGAAAAATATCAATTTTTGTGCCATTGAGTGTGGCTTGCTGAGAGAAAAATTCTCCTTGAAAATCAAATTCGAAAGGTATAGAAATAGTCAAAGTTAATGTTGGTCAAATTGAAGAAAACTTCCGAAATTTAGAACCTGTAATTTTGTCCTCGTTGTTATACATAATCTAAAACTATGGGCAAAAGTATCTTCCCTAGGCCTGGTGGACTAACCTAGAACAACAAAAAGACAAAGAAGATGATGACTGAAGTGCTTTACCTTGTGATAAGTCAGGATCAAGAACAACCAACGAGATCATCATCTGTTACAATACATTTACATCATGACATATTTGTTGAGGAAGGTGTACCCATACTCATCACATAAGCTAACAATACATGTACAATGATCAAAATACACATCCAAAAATGACAATTGGTGTATTCATGACTTAATGATTATCTATACGGTCATATCCATCATACATTGTGATCTTGTATTGCTCCTAAAATTGTAACTTGAATGGATGAAACTAGATTGGGGGTCTTCTATCTTGTTTGCACGACCAACCAACGTACAAGTCTAACCATGTGAATCAATGAGTTGAGGTCGAACATTGTAGAAACCATATGATTACTGACCAATGATGTAAGCCATTAACAGATGTGAGAGGAATCACCGATGATGTTAATGGCTCTCAAGGTACTTTAGTACAATTCATATGGTGTGAATGAATGAGTTGATGTCAAACACCACACTGAATATTTCAGTCGAAGGCCAATGATGTAAACCTATTTCCTCAGTGGGGAGATTGATCTAGGTGGCTCTAGAGACACATAGGAGAAACAGGGCTTATGAACACTCGAAAATCAAAGTGTTCAGAATGATGTCGACCTAGGACTAGAGCGTAGATCTCGTTGTCTTGATCGTGAAGATGAAAATGGTTTATCAATCCGAGCTTGTATGAGGGAGAACGAGCTAGTCAAAGTTTTGGTCAAAGTTGGGTTGTGGGCCAGGTTTAGGTGTCCTACAATTTGACTGACCTCGAGGCATCGAACCTAGCTCTCAAAATTGGTTGAAATTGCAGCCTCTTTAATTTGCCCAATATCCCTTATTTTCTAAAGATTTGAAAATCTCCCCTCTTTGAATAAAATATTAAAACAAAAATATAATGTGGTGGCGGGCCACCACCCCTGCCACCCCTCATACCCATATAACAATAAATATATTAAAAAAGGGGTGGATGACCAGAATATTTGAGGAATCTAGGGGAAGCTAAAAGATTCCTTGAGCCCCAAATTCTCAATTCCTTAGAATTCAGAAATTTGACAGTCAATTTTGTATTATTTGACACAACAAATCTAATGGTGCATTCAGATTTTTCATTTGCTCATTTTATTTCCCAGCCACTTTTCTAAGTGGAATGTAGGTGTCAACATTTATGTGCGAGAAACCATTTCCATGCGACTGATGCTGTGAGATTGATGGCACGAACAACTTCAGAAGTTTGACATCTGCTCCTTCAGATGGCCCTTGATTGTGAGGTATATGCAGTGTGTTCATGTACTTATTTTGCTATTCATTGTGTTGCATAGATCCCTGTTTGATGCTTAATGTGGGATCTTGTTTCTTATTCGTTTTCCTGATTCCTGCTTGATATGACGCAGAATCATCTATATGATGTACTTTTTGTCATGATTCGTCATGTTATGTTTTGAGATCCCTTTGTTGTATGTTGATGGGATACTCATGTTGTCATCATGCATGTTTGCATTGAGATCCCTTTTATGCCATGATTGGCGAGATGATCATCATGCATGAGTTTGTGACATACTGATAGGAGTCCTTTTGACTGAGAGTTCCTGTAGCAAAACATCTCTTAAAGCCACTCCTGCGTGAGGGCATTTTCCTTGTATGATAACGACATCACCTCTATGTACATCATCACTATTGACAACACTTAGTGCAATGGCCTACACCATCTTAACACTGGGGCCCAGAGATGTAATCCCTCTTGGAAGAACTCCATTATCAACGACATATGTTTTTATGTTGCTGATGAATGTCTTGTTCCTCTTCTTTACAACATGCAGATGTATTCATTTGTGTTCTTTTAAAAAATGCAATTTAACACATCACGAAAGTAAAAGGTCTTGGAAGGGTCCTTTGTCACACTCAGACTTGGATTAAGTGTTATCAGAGCGGTCTTTGCGTTGATGTGAATTGTAGCGTGAACAATGGAACGTGCAACAACAAAGGATGAAAAAGCAATGTACGAGACCATGCTCAAAATTTCCAAACGAGTGGAGATAATGTATGAAACTCTAAAGAAAGAGACATAGGAACAGGAGTGATTTCAGCTTCAGTTGCAAGCCATGCAAGAGGCCTTGGAAGAGATGAAGCACAACAAACATAATATTCAAAGAGAGAACATTGAATTGAAGATGCATCTACATGAAGAGAAAGAGGAAAAACAAAGTTTGCTACGACATCTACAAGCAAAGGACGAGGCCTTGGAAAAGTTGCAACGTGACCCATGCGAGGTAAAAAGTAGTTCTTTGAATTCATGTATGTGTCCTTATGATGATTTCGTTGTTAAAATCATACCAGAGGAAGTGGCTCCAAACTGTTGAAGAAAATGCAGTATGAAGGAAAAGGCTTGGGCATTAATGGCCAAGGCATTGTCAACCCCATAAAAGTAGAGGAATTACCTCGTTAGACAAGACTTGGGTATGTCAGAAGGAAGTTGTGGAATGCGCTGAGATAGCTAGCGAACCACCAAAAACAGATGATGAGAAGCCCTAATCAGTCTTTCCAAATCGGCAGAGGAGGTAAAAGATGTTGATTTCCTTTCGGTTTCGTCTTCACATAGTATGAGTTCTGTTGGAGATTTGGAGATCCCAATTACAGGGACAAACATGAGGCTCCTTACAAGGACGAGGCACGAGGAAGAAGAAAAACTTGGTTTTAATAACCAAGGCATAACTCAACCATTGGAGGTTGTGCACATGCCTCAATTTGCAAGCTCGGGATACACCAAAGGAGAATGCTCAAAGGTGTCGTATGCTTCCGAGACATCGTCGAAATTGTTGAGGAAAGAGAATTATAGGAACCCATCCCCATCATCCCATGGAAGTTTCCATGGAAATGAAAGAGCCGAGGCAAGCTCTCATCACCATAATCACACCAGAGACAACAAGGGAAGGTATAACAACTTTCGGTCTTCGAATGTTCATTTCGATTATAATCATGTTGTTATAGATGAACGTAAAACATGGCATCGAAAAACATGTACCTTTTGTGGATTACATAACCATAACTTTTCTAAATGTTGGAAAAGAATGGCAGCACACAAAAGGATGAGGCGTGAAAGACCCTCTCAACAGCAGGAAAAGAAACAGGTTAAGCAAATATGGAGGAAGAAAACCTATTGCAATCAATGCGATAGAAGTTGCCATCAAAGGGCCACTTGTTGGAGGCTCCATCCAGAGCAATGCCTTAAAGACAAAGTGTCAGTGCATGGACCAGGTGAAACAATTGTTCGACAAGAAAAATCACCACAAGGAGGTGGCCCATTCACATTGATAAGTGAAAAATGGCTTCTAGACATGTTGTCGTTTCATGGTCGTTCTTTTGTAAATCATTTGTTGCATTTTAACATGTAAAAGTGATGATGTGTTTTCCATCACTTGTTCAGTAAAAATGATGTCTGCTCTTATTTTGTGTTGCATGATAAACTGTGAAAGTGATGTTGTGTTTCCATCACTTGTCAAAACAATAGTGTTTGACCTTATTTTTGTAAATCATGTGTTGCAGCGATGATGTGTTTTCCATCACTTGTTGAAGCAAGAATGATATGTTGGCCTTGTTTTCGTAACTGGGGTATTGTGTCCATCCTGATGTAAGCTTGACCACCAAATATGTGTTATAAACTCGTGGCAAGTGTGGGACATTTGGGTCATTAGTTGGTCATGAAAGTCAAGCATGTAATTTATAAACAATGTATTACAGGTTGCAAAGGTAGTAGGTGTCGACTTGTTGCTTAAGGTTCCAAAGAACAAAGGTGAAGGAGATGGAAGCAAGACCTTTTTAGGACGCTTGTGATGTAGACAAGGTATAGAGAAGTTGCAGATTATTTTTCATGCTTTCAGAGGACCAAAAACTCCTCAGTGGGGAGGATTGATCCAAGTGGCTCTAGAGACATATAGGACAAAGAGGGCTTATGAATGCTCGGAAATCAAAGTGTTTAGAATGATGTCGACCCAGGACAAGAGCGTAGATCTCGTTGTCCTGATTGCGAAGGTGTGAACGGTTCGTCAATCTGAGTTCATATGAGGGAGAACGAGCCAGTCAAAGTTTTGGTCAAAGTTATGTTGTGGGCTAGGTTTATGTGTCCTACAATTTGACCGATCCCGAGGCATGAAACCTAGCTCCCGAAATTGGTCGAAATCACGTCCTCATTAATTTTCCCAATATCCCTTATTTTCTAAAGATTTGAAAATATCACCTCTTTGAATAAAAAATTAAAACCAAAATATAATGTGGTGGCAGGCCACCACCCTCGCCACCCCTCATACCCATATAACAACAAATATATTAAAAAAGGGGTGGACGACCATGACCCCGCCACCCCTGGAACCACAACCTTACAAAAATATTAACAAGGCTTGGCGATCATCACCCCGCCAAGCCCTCTACACCACCATATTAACATATGTATAAAATGGGGTGGGCACAGGCCACCTTCGATGGACCAGACCCACACCCCCACCAATTAATGTGAAGGGATTAGTTAAGGGTGCCAGCGGGGGTTGAACCCACCCGACCCCCAAGTGGGCGGCCCCATCAATACGGAGTCCAGTACCAAACCATGTAACACCAAAAAACTACGACCAACAAAACTTAATGCGCCGACGTATGTTTGTGCAAGGGTTAATGGGCGGGCCGCCCAATGTGGACCTGACCCCACTTAAAATTTCATTTCAAAACAATAACATGTAAAAAAATGGAGGGGCAGGGTTTGACCACCCGACCCCTCCTCAACCATTTACTAAACTTTACCAATATGCCAAATTAATTTCCTTGGAATATCCGCCAAGAGGAATTTACATAAACCCAGTTTCTATCAGTGCACCCAAGTAAATGGAGGAACTAGGAGCAGGCACAGATTTTGAGATAGAGGAGGTAGAATCTTGGCACGCAGTTCGAGGCAACATTTTACAGGAGGGGTGAATTTTCGCTTTGTTAGATTTTGACAAATTTTATATGGTTTCAACACTTCTTGATGCCATGAATGCAATGGCACTATCCATGTCTCCATTAGAGTTCTGAATTTTTTAGCCATTTTTCAGTATGAATTTGGAATCATGACTGTTGTAGAAACAGGGAGTGGAACCATGACCCTTGAAATTTTCTCGAGGAGGTAATTTTTCTCTATGTCGGCATATAGTCAAGTTTATAGTTGTTTTTCACGGTTTTCCATAGGGATCAAAATGGTGAGGTCAGATCCACCTTTTGAGTTGCAGATTTTCAGTCCACCCATGGAGCAGAATCTTTGAGGAATCTAGGGGGAATCTAAAAGATTCATTGAGCCCCAAATTCTCAATTTCCTAGAACTCAGAAATTTGACAGTTGATTTTGCATTATTCAACACAACAAATCTAATGGTGCATTCATATTTTTCATTTTCTCATTTTATTTCCTAGCCATTTTTCTAAGTGGAATGCAGGTGTCAACATTTATGTGCGAGCAACCATTTCCATGCAATTGATGCTGTGAGATTGATGGCACGAACAACTTCAGAAGTTTGACATCCGCTTCTTCAGATGGCCCTTGGTTGTGAGGTATATGCAGTGCATTCATGTACTTATTTTTTTATGCATTGTTCTACACAGATCCCTATTTGATGTTTGATGTGGGATCTTGTTTCTTATTTGTTTTCCTGATTCCTGCTTGATATGATGCATAATAGTCTATATGATGTACATGTTGTCATGATTCATCATGCTATGTTTTGAGATCCCTTTGTTGTATTTTGATGGGATACTCATGTTGTCATCATGTAGTTTGCATTGAGATCCCTTTTATGCCATGATTGGCGGGATGATCATCATGCATGAGTTTCTGTCAAACTGATAGGAGTCCTTTTGACTGAGAGTTCCTGTAGCAGAACATCTTTTGGAGCCACTCCTGTGTGAGGGCATTTTCCTTATATGATAACGACATCACCTCTATGTACATCATCACTATTGACAGCACTTAGTGCAATGGCCTACACCATCTTGACACCGGGGCTCGGAGACGTAATCCCTCTTGGACAAACTCCATTATCAACGACATATGTTTTTATGTTGCTGATGAATGTCTTGTTCCTCTTGTTTACAACATGCAGATGTATTCATTTATGTTCTTTTAAAAAATTCAACTTAACACATCATGAAAGTAAAAGGTCTTGGAAGGGTCCTTTGTCACACCTGAACCTGGATCAATTACCGACCCATGATGTAAGCCATTAACAGATGTGAGAGAAACCATCGATGATGTTAATGGCTCTCAAGGTACTGTAGTACAATTCGTATGGTGTGAATGAATGAGTTGATGTCAAACAAAACACTGAATATTTCAGTGGAAGGCCAATGATGTAAACCTGTTTCCGAGAGCGAGGAAACTTGCCATTGACATATGCAAGAACCAATGTACCAAAGGGGTGTTTCTTAGTCAACTTCTTGGATAATGAGCTGATGTTAACAAGAAGCAACCCGTTGCAGGAGGCCTTGATGTATCCCCCATCAACGACACAGAACAAGTATGATGATTTGAGACAGAATGTCAGAAAGATGTTGATACAGAACTGGATCAGGAAAGGCATACATGGAATGAAATCTTAAGAGTATTATAGTAGATATTGAATGAATGAATTCTATTGAACACAACAGAGACACTGAATGGAGTTGGTAGCATTGATCCAAAACAAAAAGTAGAGGATTTGAAACAGTATGATAAACCAAAAGACAAACAGATTCCCCAACTCGACAACCATGGAGATGAAGTGGAAGAGTGTCGTGTTCAAGAGTGACTCACTTCCATTAACAAAATGGAGTACTCTATTTTCCCAATTTCCTCAAATATATTGGTTAGTACCTCTTTATTTTTTAACAAGACCGAGGAGGATAACATATGCTTGATCTGTAAGTTCATCCTTTGGATGAACCCCTCTGAGAATATTTAATGAACCTAGAGGAGTGGAAAATACTTTTCTCTTTTAGCAAACTTCTTCTCAAGGGAGTAAAAAAAAAACTCCTTAAGTTTGTCACTTGTTTGTAATGAATCAAGATAATGTGAATAGGTGGGATATAGTGCCTTAACATAATCTATGAAAGGAATATCTATTTCAACAATAATGCCTTTTATTTTATGCATAATCGATCTTACTTTTGATGCTAAGGAAAGAGGGTCATCATTTTTCAACTCAAGATTGAACAACTTGATCATCAGTTCAACAACTTCAAGTTCATAATGTGAGTCATATAATTCCTTCAATTTATTTAAGTCTTCAAAGGCATTTGAAAATGGCGAAAAATTTCAACTCACCTCTTCATTTGCTGACGCTGCAATCAAGCCATAGGTCTTGTTGTTCTTGTTTTCCTAGATGACAAGCTCCTTATCTGAAGTAGGCTTTTCTGGTGCATTGTCTCCTTCTCCCTCACAAACCCCTTTCCACAACTCAATGAAAATTAGGGTGTGTTTTATCTTCCAACACCACTCATGATAGTTCTCTTTGCCAGAGAGAACTTCCCACAATAGCGATTAGTGAATGCATCATTGCTTTCTGCATTCTTACAAAATTTGATTTAAAAAAAAAAACTTCCACCACCTTCACTCTTGGCTATACAAAGTCAATATTTTAATGTGAACATATAAAGTTCCACCCATAAAATATAATTATATATCTTCCATAGACCCTATATATAACACAACCATTAAAAACATGCTCGACGAATTTCATATGTCACTTTAACTTTTATTATTCCATTCCAAATAATATATTATTACTCTTATCAATCCATTTTAATTATTCCATTCTAATCAAAAGAAAATTGGTCCCAAATATGACCATATGACTCCTTTTGAAAACCCAACACACATATAAATAAAAAACTTACCAACAATATGCCATCATACCATTCAACCTTTTAAAAATTCTTAATGTAGCAAGGGTAAAAAAAAGTACTATTCAATACACAACATACTAGGGGTATTACAATGCATGGTCAAAAAAATTTAATTATTCAAATGCATGGGCGAGGGTCCTCCAAATGCACGACGAGCTCGACATGGGGCTGAGAGCACAACACACACCAAGTCATATATTCACAGTCAACACAACACACATCAAGTGACAATCCTCAAGCCTTACTTTATTCCTTGGTTCCTGGTCCTCACTTCAATGCATACATACACCCATCATATAAAATTTCAATGCAAATATGTGTTAACAATAAACACTTCATTGGAAACCATTGTGCATATCGGAACATATTACACAACAATGCATGGTATTCAAAAATCAAGATTGATTCTTGGTTTTTGGCCCTCAAACAACAAGAGTTTAACACACCAGTCTCCACACCTTCAACACAAAGCTTCAAAATAGTCTAACCAACGAGCTGTTACACACACCAGCATATAGTTATGATTATTGCACCATACATTGCTCCCTTCAATGCTTCAACATGATCGAATGAAAAGAGACAGAGGAGAAAGAACATGGAAGGAAACTGATAGGAGTTACAATGCATAAAACTAATTTGGGAGCTGGCTTTAATACCATGTTAAGCCAAGAGTAACTCCACGAATGTATTGTTGCTTTTGCATTAAGATATAATATGACCATATACAAGGAGAGGGAGACTATTGGGTTTCATCTCCCAATGTATCTTAGTCTTCAAACTTCTGTTATTTTGTTGTTTACAATATTTACATAAAATTCCTAATCCCAAAGATTAGGTGTTCAATAGGTTCAAAACCACCGCAAAACGTTTTAATATATAAAATAATATAATTGTTTGCATTACCGAAACCTCCCACTAACGTTTATGGAACCTTCGTCTAACAATAAACATTGTGTGTTATGTTTGTTAAATGTCATTTGTTAGGCCATATACCAACTTGTCGACTATAATGTTTATGCCATATTTAAACTGTTGACCACCAAATTTTGGGTTGACCGAACCCATTAGATTTCTAGTGGGTGCCACATGGCACGCTTTGGTTAGGCCATGTGGCACCATGCTATTGGGCCATGACCTTGCCATATCATATCCCAGTAAACTGCCAACTATCTGCCACATTAATGGTGGGTCCCTCCAACGCTGACCATACCAGATGAATGGGATGCCATGTGGCAGGCTATTGGAGTGCCACATGGCACCTTAAGGTCCACCTGCAATTTTTTTAACTGTTTGACACAAACATGAGATAAGCATAACCTTCACATATGAAGTCAAATTGAAGTGTCGTTTGCATCATTGGAAAGCACTCACTAAGCTCTACAATTTGATGTTGGTTTTGTTAAGATTTGGGGACTTCAATTTTTAGCCTTTTGGGCTCCTCCTAGACCAGGCATCAGTTCATGATAAGCATCAAAAAAATTACTTCATTATACATTCCACTACCCAAATAAAAGAATCATAAAAGTAACTATTTTATTTTTAAGTTATAATTATAATTATAAAAGAATTAATTTATCACTTATATATATATATATATATATATATATATATATATATATATATATATTATATAATATATATATATATTTTTTTTTTTTTTTTTTTTCTTTTATTTTCTAAAAACATGCAACACTATTCTTAATCATGGAGATCGACCCCCATTTTACCCTTGTTTAACTTGTAAATATCTCTTCTTACAATAGCATGACTTATCAATACCACATGCCCAATTTGACATGTGTTAATATGACGTTTTCTTCAATTAATTAATTTGAGAAATTAATTAAAAGAGTATAACTAACTTGGAGATAAATCTTAACCATTGATTTGCGAATAATATTATAAATATCCAAAATATGCCATGGAGATTAAATATCTACCATCCACCTAATCATTATTGATAATTGGATTAAAATTGCGTAAGGCCTATTCTTAAATAGACACACCTATCAATGTAATTACAAAATATTATTTAGAGTTACTACAAAATGATATTATTTTTGAAAAGGTCATTGATATAAGTAGAAATAGCATGGTTATGATTTCAAGGAGCGATGTAGTCTAGAATTTCTTTGTGTTTTGGACCTTTCCTTCTCGTCACCGCTGTGAACCAAGGTCTCACCTCCCTCTTTGTGGATGTGCCATGGAACAGTGAAAATCCTCCTAGTTTCCTTCTCTGCATGGACAATCTTATTCTTTAGCTTTCATCTTCAATGATTTGAGAAACCGATGGGCTTTTGATCTCTGAAGAAGCAAGAAAACATGTGTTGAGATCAAAACAAATGGTTTCTCTTCCTAGGACATTAGTCGTCTCCATTCTCTTCTATGACCTAAAATTATACTCCAATTTTGATAGTTGGGCGAGCTAGATGTGCTCAAAAGGGGTTTTTTTCCCTATGTTCCCTTATATATGTATTTAACTTTACAATTTGCTTTATGGCCAATGGAGATGGGTGAAACTGTGCTTCCTGTCTCCATCTTGATGCATTCATTAAATATACCTCACTCTGTGGCCTAAGCATATTGCGACTCAGATCAAGAGTAACTAGAAATATTTTTCCATATATTTTTAGAAATACAAATGGGAAGACTTCAAGTTTTTGGACAAATAACTTAGCCTCTGTTTTTTCTCTTAAGTAGTCTATTGAAGATAAATGGGGCATGCCTAAAAATATTCCACGTCTACAATATGAAGGAAAAGTTCTCCAAGATTCAAATAAGCTCAAGGATTATAGCATCACAAAACAATCTTCCATAACCTTGACCCCAAAGCTACGTGGGGGTACTCAAGGTGCCATGATTTCAAATGGAACTTTTGTTTCTTTAAAGGAAGTGGTTGAAGGGAAAACATAAGCCACAATAGAACTGAGTAAAAACATTCCAAACCCCTACATACTAGATCAAATGGAGCAAGCACCTACTATGGAAGTGAATCTTTTTGAGATATCTTCCCTCTTTTCTGTCGCCATTCCAAAGCTATTATTTGTAGATTTAGTGGTTTTTGGCCAAAAATTGAAGCTTTATTTCCTTGTTGAACACCCAATAATGACATTTATTTATGCTCAAAAGGATTCTTCATAGTCCAATTTGAAACTCATAAGGATCTAGATTTTGTTCTTAATGAATGCCCTTGGTTTTGGCGAAGATATGGGTTATCTATCACTCCATGGTTCCTTGAATTCAATGCCACAACTATGGTGGTATCTACCATGTCAGTTTCGGTGAGGCTTCCAAACCTCCCACTCCCATTCCGAGATCACAAAGTCCTTGAGGATATTGTAAACACTCTGGGAAAATTAAAAAAAATGGACTTGGAAAGAAAAAATAAAGGGCTCTTGACTTTCACCAAAATATGTGTGGCGATAGACTTTAGAAAGATCAACTAGATCACATAATATTGAAACACAAAAATTTTAAGTGGTCACAAGTTTCAGATTATGAAAAACTGACTTTCCGATGTCGAGTTTGTTTTCAAACATGACACCTACAAAACAAATGTCCAAAAGTGAAGAAGAATCCAAAAAAGAAAAAGGGACATTCCAATAGGCCAAAAGGTTGGAAATTTACATAAAACCACCTTCTAGAAGAAGAGGAAGAATATATCAAGGAGAGCCATTCCGTCAATTTAGATATGGATGCTCTGGCTCAAGTTGGAATCAAAATGGTTGGCATAGCTTTAACACATATAGGAACAATCACCCCTCTTCAGAAGGGTTCTGAACCGAAAGGTCTCTAGGTATTGGATGGAAATGGAGGCACGAAAAGAGACAATGTTTCAGATAGCTTAGATTTAGACAAAGAAGTTTCCCATATGGAAGTAAGTCAAGAATCAACATTGGCTCCTTTTGAACCAAATTCAGATGGTTGGCAGAAAGTGAAAACAAGGAAAAGCAAAAAAGAAAAGAAAAATGCAGAATGTCAGATTTCTATTTTTCCTTTATTATATGCTTCTCTTAGTAGTTAGTTTCTATTTATAGCTCAATGTTGAGAGGTGTTTTCCTTCTGTAATGCTTACAACATATGCAAAATGTAATTATATTTTTCCTATGATGAATAAAATTGTGCGTCATTTTCTATGGAAAAAAGTAGAAATAACATATTTAACTTGTGATGATATCTCATGGATATGTTTTTTAAGAGTTTTATTTATTGTATTTGTATTTGAAATGCGATTTTGTTGCATCACTTGTTTATTTAACAAAGTTTTGTTTCGTTTTTATTTATTATTTGTTTTTAAAATTTAAAGAGAGGAATTGCCAATTGGGTTGGTTTCTTACTTGTGTAATAGGGATCGATTTCGACCACTAGCACTATAATCTCTGAGTGTCTACACATGGCCCTTCGGTAGATATGGATTACTCGAGAGGATTTGAACCTTGAATCTCATAGTTTACATAACACTTCATAACATGACACTCATCAATGGAATTTCCTCGAAGAGACTCTATTTTCATAATGAAGTCAAATTCATTATCCAACTTCAATTATATTTCAATTAACATTAATATTACAATTAATTTATTAATTTCAATTCCTCATAAATGAAATGAACAATGATTAAAAAACCAAAATAAATTCAGTATTATTATTTAACCAAAATTATATAAATTTCATTATAGAGAAACTGTGACATAAATTTTATCACTTCCAAATAATTCATGAGTTTTCAAAGCAATCACAAAATCATTTTCAATTATTTATTTTTTATTTAAATATAATTCAATTGTGTTATTTTAATGTTGAATTATATGTGATGAAT
The DNA here is from genome assembly GCA_000404065.3 of Pinus taeda. Taxonomy (NCBI): domain Eukaryota; kingdom Viridiplantae; phylum Streptophyta; class Pinopsida; order Pinales; family Pinaceae; genus Pinus; species Pinus taeda. The sequence continues at coordinate 74,856 of APFE031544590.1, forward strand.
TAAAGGTAACACTATGTTAGTTTTTGATGATTGGGTAGCATCAAACATGTGTTCTAGTATCGAAGCTGGTCAAAGAGGCTTAAAAACACAAGAAATTCAGAACCCAAAAACCGTTTCAGGGGAAAACACCTAGAGATGACTTAATTAAATTAATTAATCAACAAATGAATGGATTGAGAAAGGTGATATTTCTCTAGAAACTCATTGATCAATTCAAATATGACCTTAGTAGTTGATGATGACCTAATCATGGATATTGGTTCACCAACAAGAGATTATAAAAGGAATTTGATGAGGTTGCAGCAAAATACACCAGTGATAAAGGCAAATCGATTTTCTTAGAGACTGGAGTTCAACTAGATAAGAATTCGAGCTAGTGATTGAGTGACAATGATTGAGGGAGTAGGTGAGTCATTTCTACCATAGTTTATTAGTAGTAGAGCAAAAATAATTGGGAGGCCGAATTATTTTTGTAGAGAGGTCGAGAAACCAGTGCGAGTAGCATGAAACCCTAGTTTGAAGTGCCAGAAAGAGATTGCTTCAGTTGTAGGAGGCCGAGAGATCACCCAAAAGGCAAAGTGAGTCACTTTTAGGGCTAGTGGGAGGTAGAATATCTCATCCAGAGCCAACTCACAGGCAATCCCAATTTTTTCGTCTAAGCAGTGCACATTTCAGGCCAGTGTGAGTTGTGAGAAGGAAGTGCGAGTAGGGCCAAAGGGGCCGAGTTTGCTTGCATAAGGGAGGTATTTCCTCCAAATAATTTTAGCAGTATATTTTGCTGGATGATATTCATATTGGCATCTAGATTTGTACTCAAGAATTTTCGTTGTTGCATATTAATAATAAAACCCTCATTTACTGCACTGATTTTCCCACATTGATTTTTTTATAGAGATAATTGTCCAAAAATAATGGTTTCATAATTTTTGTATGTGTGCTTTATATTTATTAGTTTCCAACATTTTATTTCCATAATGTTTTTATGATGAAAATTGAAGTTGTGATTTTATTTGTTATTTGTTGTAGCAAATAAACTGCGCTTAATTTTAATTAGTTAGAAGAATAATTTCTAGTTGCTACAATATCTTAAAAATTTCACATGGTATTAAAGCAGTTTTGAAGATAGATCAGAAGCTTAGAAGTGATGAGAAATTTTGTAGCTTCATAGGGAGTCTATGAGAAAAATTTCTAGGTCTGCGCAGAGATCCATGCAGGGAGTTCAAACTACTGGGAAGAGGGATCAATTTTCCAGTGAAGGTGGCAGGAAAATTCGCAGAGTTTAGCAACAGTTCCAACAAGAAGTGGTGAAATCGAGAAGTAGTTTCGTTGAAGCAGATCGGTATTTTCGTAGAGAAAATTATTGATTTGCACGCAGTTGTTTTTTTAGTAGTTGATTCAATGTCGGGTGGAAGAGAAATAACACACAATTATACAAACGATATCTCCAGTAAATTTTCCAAAATCCTCCAATATGGACATGGATAAATTTAATATTAAGGAGGCTATATAATTATTTTTCGGATTGGAGGATGAATTTGCTTGCCTAACTAGTTCAATTTCACAAGGAGTCTGGTATATAAACAATTGAGCGTCAACTCACATGACACGAGTTAGAGAATATTTCTCCAGCTATAATGAGGAGAAAATTGATTTCTAGATAGCAATGGATAACATAATGAAATGCACTCTAGTAGGGAGGGGTACCATTGACTTAGAAAGGGATTCAGGAGAAAGCATAAGTGTTACAGATGTATTTCATGTGCCAGGATTGGGTATGTGTCTGATTTTAGTATCACAGTTACATGATAAAGGATATGATGTCCACTTTGTAGGGGAGAAGGTGTTCATCAAACCCCAAAACTAGAAGAGGGTGAAACAAATTGGGGTATGAAGCAACAGGTTGTACCAGTTATAGTTTGACTCTCCAATGACACTAGTTAGCAGTAGTCGTGACAATGGAAAAGACATGAATGAGTTATGGCATAGGAGGATGGGTAATTTACATCATGGAGCACTTAGAATGTTCAGGGAGATAGTAACAAGTGTTCCAGAATTAGGCACAGAACACGATGATGTGTGAACGAGGTGTGTGCTTGGGAAATATGCTAAGGAAACATTCCCAAGAAGTGACAACAAATAAGATGGTGTGTTACAACTTATACACTCAGAAATTTGTGGCCCTACGTCCACTAGATATCTCGGGCGTTATGGGTATTTTTTCACCTTTATTGATGACCATTCTAGGAAAACATGGATCTATTTTCTAAAGACCAAGGATGAGGTCTTCGATCACTTTAGGGAGTTTAAGGCTTGGGTGGAGAATGTGACAGGGAAAAATATCAGGGTGCTTCACTCGAATAACAGAGGTGAGTACATAGATAGTGACTTCACAGGTCTCTATGCGAAGGAAGGAATTAAGAGGGAGTGGAAAAATCCATATAACCCATAACAGAATGAGGTAGCAGAGCGAAAGAACAAATCTATAGTTGGGGTTGCAAAAATGATGTTATATGAACAACATCTACTAGGTTTCTATGAGCAGATGCATGTGAAACGACTATGTATATTCAATACATGGTTCCTCACAGCAAATTGGAGAAGATAACACCAAAATAAGTCTTCTCAGGGAAGAAGCCAGGAGTTAATCACTTTAGGATCCTTGGTAGCATAACTTATTTCCATGTACCGAATGAGAAGCACACCAAATTAGATCATACTACATAAAGAGGATATTCCTTGGGTATAGCAAAACCTATAAGGCATACACTATCTACATTCCCAGCAGCAGGAAGATCATAGTGAGATGAGACGTGAAGTTTATGGAGAAAAAATCCTTCAAGAATTCTCGCAAGATACCAATAGGTGATCAGAGTGAGCTGGCATAAGCTCCATTGGTACAACAATAGGGGAAACTGCTAGGACACGGATAGTCATTAGAATTTGGTACAATTATTAGTGCCATCACATCTTCAGGTGCAAATGATATAGTGAGTCCACAATAGATAGAGTAATAAATACAGGATGAGGAGCTGGTTGATCCTCTCACCACTAATGGTCGAACCAACGAGGAAGTTTTTTAGAGATTGAGAGATGTAGAGGAGTTAGTTCAAGCTCCTACGATGAACAATCGAGAACACAAATAGCCAAATAGGTACCAAGCATTGGTGTCATGGGTTGAAGGACCTTCCAACTATTAGGAGACCGCACAACATTAGGTGTGGATAAATGGCATGGTGTAGGAGTATAGCTCTATCATGACGAACAATGTTTGGGAGGTAGCGCTGAGACCTGAGGGGAGATCAATTGTGGGCTCTTAATGGATCTATAAGATCAAGTACGCTACAAATGGCAGTGTGGAGAAGTAAAAGGCTAGGTTCGTGGAAAAATGGTATGCACAGAAAGAAGGGATAAACTATGAGGAGACCTTCGCCCCAGTTTCTAGATATACTTCTGTTTGGTCAGTTGTATCTATAAAAACATAGATGGGATGGAAGATTCACTAGATGGGCATCAAGAAAACATTCTTGAACATGGTGATAGAGAAGGAACTATACATCAAACAACCAGAGGGCTTAGAGACATATGAGAGGGGCACACATGTGTGCACACTAAAGAAATCTATATATGGGCTTAAGCAGGCTCCTAGGGCATGGTATGGTTGGAATGACAACTACTTGAAACAAATGGGATTTGTCAAGAGTGACATAGATCCTGACATTTACTATTTGATGGTAGAGGATAAGCCACTCATCCTAGTATTGTACATGGATGATCTCTTCTTGACAGGGTCTTTAGGGCTCATATAGGAATAGAAAAGAACTTGCCAACATATTTTGACTTGAAATAATTGGGGTTGATGCATTAATTCCTAGGATTGGAAGTGTGGAAGAAGGGCAGGGAGATCTCCCTTGGTCAAGGGAGATATACTACAAAGATTCTGAAGAGATTAAGTATGTAAGATTGTAGACCCATGTCTATGCCTATGATTAACTAGAGGAAGATTGATGCACCATAGGATGTGGATGTTGACCCCACCTTCTATAGACAACTTATTGGTTCCCTCATGTATCTGGTCAACACTAGGTCAGGTATTTGCTTTTCGGTCAACACTCTTAGTCAATTTATGGTGGGATCGAAGAGAGTGCATTGGACAATATCGAAACACATTTTGAGATATTTGCATGGCACAATTCAGTATGGATTGAGATATACTTGAGGCGATGGTATCAGACTATGTGGATTTACAGATGCAGATTGGGTAGGTAGTTATTTAGACAGGAAGAACACATCAAGGTGTTGCATCAACGTTGGATTAGGGATGGTTTCTTGGTGCTGCAGGAAGTAGAAGTTAGTAGCATTGAGCTCTCTAGAAGCAGCATATATGGCAACTAGCATAACCATGTGTGAAGCTATATGGATTTGGAAGTTGCTAGTGAGCTTGTTCAATCAAAGGATGGAGGCGACCAATATCTACTATGATAATCAAAGTTGCATTAGGCTCTTTGAAAATAAAATGTTTCATGATAGGTCAAAACACATAGACATTTAGAATCACTTCATCAGAGATTGTGTGTAGCATGGAGTAGTCCAACTACAACATGTTCCCACAGAAAAGCAGGTTGCGTATATACTTACGAAAGTTATAGAGAGAGCTAAGTTTGCCCATTCCAGAGAAGAGATGGGTATAATGGAGAACTCTTTTCAGTAGCAGGGACACAATTTCATTCTCAATTGAAGTAGTCACAACAAAATCAAGAACATGAGATCAGATGCAATGTAGTGCAAAGTTCACAATAATATAAAATGTACAATGTAGTGTTAGTAGCAATGTAGATGCAATATTGGTTTAACTAAAAAATAACATATGAATTAGAGTTTCGTAGTAGTTGGTGGCTAGTGGCAGATTGTCAGAGTTGTCAAACATTAATAACATGTATGGGAGGAGATGTCATGAGATAATTTAGAACACGTTCCTCGCTAAGAGGGAGTGTTAGTTTTTTTCTATTTGGGTAGCATCAAGCATATGTTATAGTCTCAATTTTGGTCATAGAGGCTTAAAAACACAAGAACTCTAGAACCCAGAAAAAGTTTAACGAGAAAACACCTAGAGATGACTCAATTAAATTAATTAATCAATAATTAAAATTTTCCTGAGTCTAACTTAGGAAAAATGATTAATTAACAAGAATTAATTGAGAAAGGTGAGATCTTCTATAGAAACTCACATGGATCAACTTAGATATGATCTTAGTAGTTGATGAGGAATTAATCATGGTTGTTGGTTCACTAATGAGACATTATAAGAGGAGGTTGATGGGGTTGGAGAAAACTACACCAGTGATCAAGAAAAATCGAATTTCTCAGAAAGTAGAGTTCAACTAGAGAAGAATTAGACCCAGTAATCAAGTGGAAGTGACTAAAGGAGAAACAAAGTCATTTCTAGTAGAGTTTCTTAGAAAAAGAGAAACAATAGTTGGGAGGTCGAATTATTTATATAGAAAGACCGAGCAACCAGTGCGATCAACTTGAAACCCCAGTTCGAAGTGCTAGAAAGAGATCGCTTCAGTTGTAGGAGTCCGAGAGATCACCCAGAAGGAAAAGTGAGTCACTTCCAAGGCTAGAGGAAGGTAGGACGACTCATCCAGAGTTAACTTAAAGGGAGTGCCAATTTTTTGGGCCAAGCAATGCGTATTTCAGGCTAGTGTGAATTGTCGGAAGGAAGTGCGAGCAGGACCAGAGGGGTTGAGTTTGGTTGCAGAAGGGAGGGATTTCCTCCAAATAATTTGAGTAGTATACGTTTTTGGAAGATATCATATTGGCATCCATATTTGTACTTAGAATTTTTGTTGGTGCATATTAATAATCAAACCATCATCTACTGTAAACTAGATCTCTCGGGGGTTACGAGTATTTCGTCACCTTTATTGATGACCATTCCATGAAAACTTGGATATATTTTCTAAAGACCAAGGATGAGGTATTAGATCACTTCAAGGAGTTTAAGGTTGTGGTGGAGAATGTGATAAGGATAAATATCAAGTTTCTTCAATCAAATAATAGAGGTGAGTACACAAATAGCAACTTCATAGGTCTCTGTGCGAAGGAAGGCATATAGAGGGAGTGGAAAACTCCATATAACCCACAACAGAATGGGGTAGTAGAGCGAAAGATATGGTTGGGGCTGCAAAAACGATGTTACATGAACAACATATACCTAGGTTTCTTTGGGTAGAGGCATGTGACACGACTATGTATATTTAAAACATGGTTCCTCACAAGGCATTGGGGAAGATAACACCAGAAGAAGTCTTCTCAGGGATGAAGCAAGGAGTTAGTCACTTCAGGATCCTTGGTAGCATAACTTATTGCCATGTACCAAATGAGAAGCACACCAAATTAGATCAGACTGCAAAAAGAGGATATTTCGTTGGGTATAGAAAAACCTATAAGGCATACAAGATCTACATTCCTAGCAACAAGAAGATCATAGTGAGATGAGACATGAAGTTTATGGAGAAAAAATACTTCAAGAATTATCATGAGATGTCAGCAAATGATCAGAGTGAGTTATCAGAAGCTCCATTGGTTCAACAACAGGGAAGCTGCTAGGACTGTCACATGCACAGTTAGAGGGATCTAGTATAGTAATCAATACTAGCACATCTTTAGGTGCAGAGGATCTAGTGAGTCCGGAATAGATGGAGCAATAGAGATAAGATGAGGATTTAGTTGATGCTCTCATCACAAGTGGTCGAACTAGCGGGGAAGTTCGTCAAACATTGAGAGATGAAAAGGAATTCATAGGAGCTCCTAGGATGAACAAGCGAGAACAAATATATCCAAACATGTTTCAAGCATTGGTGGCATGGGTTGAAGAACCTTCCAACTATTAGGAGGCTGCACAACATTAGGTGTGGATAGATGCCATGACGGAGGATTATAGCTCTATCACGACGAAATTTTTTTGGGAGGTAGTGATGAGACCTGAGGGTAGGTCAGTTGTGGGCTGTCGATGGATATATAAGATCAGGTACGCTACAGATGGCAATGTGGAGAAGTACAAGTTTAGGTTCGTGGCAAAGGGGTATGCATAGAAAGAAGGGATAGACTATGAGGAGACCTTCACCGTAGTTTCTAGATATACTTCTATTCAGTCAATTGTATCTATAGCAACATAGATGGGATGGAAGATTCACTAGATGGACACTAAGACAAAATTATTGAACATGGTGATAGAGGAGGAAGTACACATCAAGCAACCAGAGGACTTCGAGACATATGAGAGGGGAACACGTGTGTGCAGACTGAAGAAAGCTCTATATAGGCTTAAGCATGCTCCCAAGGCATGGTATGGTCGGATTGAAAACTACTTGCAACAGATAGGATTCATCAAGAGTGATGCAGATCCCAACCTTTACTATTTGATGGTAGAGGATGAGCCACTCATCCTAGTACATTATGTGGATGATATCTTCTTGATAGGGTCATTGGGGCTTATAGAGGACTACAAGAAGAACTTGAAAGTAGAATTTTACATGAAGGACTTGGGGTTAATGCATTACTTCCTAAGCTTGGAAGCATGGTAGATGGATGGGGAGATCTTCCTTGGTCAAGGGAGATATGCTATAAATATTCTGAAGAGATTTAGGATTCAAGATTGGAGACCCATGCCTATGTATATGATTATTAATTGTAGGAAGATTGATGCATCAGAGGATGAGGATGTTGACCCCACCTTGTATAGATAGCTTATTGGTTCCCTCATGTATTTGGTCAACAATATGCTAGATATCTGCTTTGTGATCAACACCCTCAGTCAGTTTATGGTGGGACCGAAGAAAGTGCATTGGAAAATAGTGAGGCACATTCTAAGATATTTGCGAGGAAAAGTTGAGTATGGACTGAGATATTCTCAAGGTGATGGTATCATACTATGTGGATTCCTAGATGCAGATTGGGCAGGTAGTTCAATGCACATGAAGAGTACATAACGGTGTTTCTTAAACATTGTGTTAGGAAACCAGCTCACAAAAAGATAGAAAAGATAGATCAATGCCTTATAAATAAGCCTCTTTAGGGGGGCAACCTCCTTTACATTACACAAATGAATAGTTCTTAGATGATTCAAATGACAAAACCTCCTTTCTATATATAGGAGTCTAAGGGGTCACAATATAACCAAGCCGACCTAACAATAATAATATAAGGCACAAAATAACAATAGAGGGATTCTATGGGCAAATAATAACAATATCGGGACAATAGGGCACAACAATATTAACAAAGGATACACCTATAATAGTAATGGGGAATCACTGTAGTATAGGGACCTAACATGCCCCTCTCCTTCAAAAAAGTGTTGTCCTCATGCTTGAGTAGTTTTGGATGCTTATGTATAAAATTCTCATCTCACATGTGGAATCTTCAGTGGATAAGTTCTTCCACTTGAAGAGATACTCTGAAATTGATCGATTTCGAAGTTATCGAGTTCTTGTTTCTGTGACTGCTTCCAGTTCTAATTAATTTTCCCTCTTGTCAAGTTTGGGCAATATTGTTTGAGCTGCAGCAGCTTCGCTATAACCTTCTTAAACATGAAACATGAAAAACTGGTAGCACTCGAGAAGCTGCAGGAAGCTCAATTCCTATGCCATAGTACCAATATTTGCCAACACCTTGTAACCGGACCATAATACTTTGGTGATAATCTATTATCCTTCTTAGCTTGCTTGAGGGACATTTGTTTATATGGTTGTAGCCGTAGGAATACCCAGTCACCTACATCAAAACTTCTTTCATTGCGATGTTGATCTACTTATTGTTTCATTCTATTCTGCGCCAACACAAGGTTATCCTTTAAGAATTGGAGAACTTGTTGTTGATGCTCGATGTGATGTTTCGCTGCTTGAACCTTAGAATTTTATCTTATATATGATGTGATGGATGGTGGTTGATATCCATAAAGTGCAATAAATGGGGTCATTTTTGTTGTAGTATGGAAGGAAATGTTATACCACCATTCAGCCAGAGGCAACCATTTGACCCATTGTGTCTATTTATAAGATACAAAGCAACAAATATATCCTTCCAAACATTTTTTTTACTATCTCAGTTTTCCCATCAGATTGAGGATGATTAGATGAGCTATGAGCTAACTGAGTACCAAGACAAGAAAATAATTTTGTCCAAAAATTTCCAGTGAAAATGGGATCTCTGTCACTTACAATAATCTTTGGGTTTCCATGTAGCTTTTGAATTGTTTCCATAAATGCATTAGAAACTGTATTATCTTTAAATGGATGTGATAATGCACAAAAGTGTGCATACTTGGTAAATATGTCAACTACCACCATGATGACACTCTTTCCTTCAGACTTGGGTAAACCTGTGATAAAATACATTGAAACCTCCTCCCAATGTTGGCTTGGAATGGATAAAGGTTGTAATAGGCCTGGGGTCTTAATTGTTTCAACTTTATTTTGTTGGCAAACCAAACATTTTGCCACAGAATTTTGAATATCCGATTTAAGGCCATCCAAAAAAAATTACTTCTTAACCCTGTGGTAAGTTTTTAAAAATCCCGAGTGCCCTCCTAAGGGATAAGTGTGCAATTCCATAAGAATATTTTGTTTGAGTTGGGAATTTTTACAGAGGTATAAGCGATCTTTGTACCATAACGAATCATTTTTCTAGCTAAATGTATAAGATATACTAGAATCTTGTTGTAAGTTTCGAATACGTCCCCACACTTCTTCATCATTCTTTCATTCCTCCCTTGCTTCGTTTATCCAATCTGGTTGGATAATAGAAATGGCGCACAACAATGCTTCCACATCCTCATCCTTTCTTGAAAGTGCATTTGCCAAAACATTTTTCTTCCCTTTTTTGTAGATGATTTCAAGTCATAACCCAACATATTTGTGACCCATTTTTGTTGCTCTTCAGAGGATAATCTTTGTTCTAAAAAGTATTTAAGGCTATCATGATCCGTTTTTACCTTGAAGTGTCTTCCCATTAGGTAGGGTAGCCATTTCTTAAGTGCATGGAGTATTTCCAACATTTCCTTCTCATAAATAGCTTTGTGTAAAAAGTTTCCCTTGATTGGACGACTTTCAAAAGCAATGGGTCTTTCATCTTGCATTCGAACAACACCAATTCCATTTCTTGAAGCATCACATTCCATAATAAAGGATTTTGTGAAGTCTGGTGTAGCTAAGACCGGTGCTTGGCACATTGCCTCTTTAAGATGTTCAAAGGCCTTTGTTGCTTCCAGAGTCCATGAAAATGCATCTTTCTTCAATAATGTTGTTAGAGGTGCTGCTATTCTTCCATAATTCTTAACAAACTTGCGATAATACCCTGTCAACCCGAGAAATCCTCGCAAATGCTTAATGGATGTGGGGATTTTCCATTCCTTAATGGCTTTAATTTTGCTAGGGTCTACCTTAACTCCTTCATGAGATACAATATGACCCAGATATTCCACCTCTTGGACTTCCAAAGAAACATTTGGATCTTTTTGCATATAATTGTTTCTCCTCCAATAGTTGTAGCACCCTATCAACATGTTCAAACATGATCCTTCCAAGACTTGCTGTAGATTAGTATATCATCAAAAAATACTAACACAAATTTTCTAAGGAATGGTTTGAAAATTGAATTCATCAAACTTTGAAATGTTGAAGGTGGCATGACCAAAAATTCATAATGACCCTCATGAGTTCTAAATGCTATTTTCCGAATGTCTTCAATCTTCATTCTGATTTGATGATACCCTGAACGAAGATCCAACTTGGTGAAGTAAATTGATCCATGAAATTCATCCAATAATTCATCAATGATAAGAATGGGAAACTTATATTTAATAGTGAGCTTGTTGAGCTCCCTATAATCCAGACACATGCGCCGTGATCCATCCTTCTTGTGCACCAATACTACTCGAGCAGAGAATGAACTTTCACTCGGTTGAATTATACCATCCTCTAGCATTTCTGCAACCATACGTTCAATTCACTCTTTTGGACATAGGGATATCTTTGTGGCCTGATGTTTGGAGGAACACTTCCTGGAATTAGATGAATAGTATGATCATGATCATGCACAAGTGGGGGACCTTTGGGAGTCTCAAATACCTTGGAATTATTGTCCAGGACTTTTTGGAGATCTCGAGAAATAGATGATTCCGATGTGGAAACATCTAGCGAACATAACTGTGCAATTACACCTCTTTGTTCCTTTTTTAGAAGCTTTGTCATACCATTAGAGCTGATTATCTTTCCTGGTTTC
>APFE031544595.1:0-12219 GCA_000404065.3 Pinus taeda
GAAGGAGAGGGGCATGTTAGGCCCCTATACTACTAGTGTAACCCCTTATTGTTATTAGTACAACCCCCTTATTATATTGATGTACCGATGTAGTGCCCATATTGTCACTATTGTGCCCCATAGAAGCCCACCATTGTTATTATTGTGCCCTTACATTATTATTGGTATTTCGGCTCTGATTACATTATGACCCCTTAGACTCCTATATATAGAAAGGAGGTATCATTTGTATCATCCAAGAATTGTTCATTTATGTAATGTAAAGGAGGTTTCCCCCTCGAAGAGGCTGAATTATAAGGCGTTGATCTATCTTTTCTATCTTTTCTTGAGTTGGTTTCATAACAGAGCATCACCCATGGACAAACCCATCACTCCAAGAAGGCTAGATTTGACTAAGATAGCTTGCTTATTGTAACTAGAAGACAGAGGTTTAGAATCACCAAGCTATGAAGACCTATGCAGAAGCAAAAAAAAGGAAATCATCACCTCGAGAGGACCATGGATGGATCATCAAATCAACAATAACATGCATATCTCTCCAACAACCATCAGGTAGGTACATGTATGCAATATTCTTAAACTATTTTCTTGAGCATATTATAGTTAGAAATGTGTTGACAATACATGAGAGATGAGGTTTTATAAGCTAAGGATGGGTTAGCAGTATCGGCTGCCTTCAACTACTTAATTGTAGTTCACTCCTTCACTCATGCAATGTGGAAAAGTGAAATTAGAAAGGGTGATAATTTCGAGGAATGGGGACAACAGTTAAAAGAAGAAATTCATGCAAAGGTGAAGTGTCCACAACACTCCAAGCCCTCCATCCACTTCATATCCACTATATATCCATCATTCATCCATCCTATTTAATAAGAAAAAAATTATTATTTTTCAAGAACAAACTGTGCACTTTGTCTCACCCCAAAAATTTCTTGAAAAAACACATAGAGCACATCCTGTCCATTTTCACAAACCTACACTACTCCCCCTAAGCCCTAGCATCATCCTTTAAACCCTCTACATCATTTCTCATCACTCCCATATAGTTAGAAGACCCTGAAAGAGGAGGAATGACTGCTACAGTAAGGCATAATGCTGCTACAAGAAGGAAGGAACAAATTGTGCTAAAACTCAAAATGGTAGTGCCTAAGAGAGACCTAGTCAAAACAGAGAACTCCAAGGCCATTGGGAAATCATCTAGGCCACAAAAGAGAAGAACAAGGCAACAAAAGGCAATAAGGCCTTCACCATCAAAACATAACTCAAATTGCAGCGATGAAAACAGATTTTCCAAGAGGTCTCTACTCTCTTTCTAGCTTTTGTTGAAGGCCTAAAAGATGTTATAGAAATGGGAGAAATGTATGGAAGTCAAGTTCAGGGCCTACCCTAGGCTCATACTATCACTTTACTCAAAATAGGTTTAAACAGGGTTTCCTATACTACTATAGGAATTGCTATAGGGTTTCTTGTAGTACCACAGGAACCACTACATTATTTCTTGTAGTTTTTACACGAATTACTATAGGATGTCCTAGTTCTTATCTAAAGGAATTTTGAAGGTTTCATAGGTGTCAAAATGGTCGAACAAGGTAGTATAAGGTTAGAAAATGATTTCAAAGACCTTTCCAAACTGAAAAATATTCAAGAACCCATCTTGAATAAGCGGAAGAAGGCAGATTAATGGTCTTAGGAAACACTATGATGTTTTCTATACACAAGCAATTTTGGAAAAATAAGTGAAAATGGAATAAAGGTTTCAAGGGAAAGGATATGAATGAAATGGATCTACCAGCCAACAGAGTTCACTTTCAAAGAGGAAAGCTATGTTTTTTTGCTTGAGAGATTGTTAAACAATCATGAAAAGAACAACTACATTTTTGGGCTTGTCCTTGCAGAACTTACAACTAAGATTCTAAAGAGAAAATACTGAGGAATCATAAGAGATAGGCCACCAGGGCCATGAATGGGGCACAATGAGGTCACTAATTTTCTCATAGGATGAGCAAAACTTTTAGCAGGGGGTATGATGGGTCTCTAAATTAGACATAAATTAAGGCCCATGCCTCTAAATTAGACATAAATTAAGGCTCATCTGACCATCTTGTAGCACATTAGACATATCATTTTGCATTAGATAATGTATTTGTAACTTTAATATGTTCATTAGGAAGGTTTATGAATAATTGCATATTTGTGCATAATATTATTTATTTTTGTGGAATATTGTTAGAATATTGGGCACATTATGAAGATTTGGAGGAAGAGATAATTTAGGGAATTTCTCCCTACTACAGGGGAATCAATATTAAATAATATATCAAAGATATATTATGGAATTATGGCATAGATTGTGGAGATACAATGATTGAGAAAATCTAGGAATGTGTTCCTTGCCATTTAATGCACATTCCTAGTATTGGGAACCCGATCCACTAATTAAGGGATTTTGGTGGGTAAAGCTTCCTCCTTTCATGGAGAATTGTTCCTAATCATTTTATATAAGTACCAAGTTGAATTTTCCTCTAGGGAGGATTTTTATTAGTCTTCTTATGGAGAGAACTCGTATTTGTGTAGCTCCATTGTCATTTCTTGCAAAGATGTAATTGTATTGATGGAAATAATAAGTATTGGGACCATGTTCAGCTTATAAATCCTGGTCTCCTCCATAGGACTCTGAGTTCCTTGGGCTTCGCTATCACAGGAGCCTCAAATCCCTTTTGTATCATTTTATTTTCTTATTTTCACTTCTTATTCACATGCATCTCTTGTTCTTGTTTCTTTCTCTTTCCGCATTTAGTATTAATGTTTTCTTGTTGTAGGATTGGGTTAAATGGTTGATGTAAATTCTTTTGTAGGATCATAAGCATCGCTTCATCCTTGGAAAATCTCTGGAAGTTCATAGTAATCATTGGGCTACTTGGATTAGTTTTCTTATTCCCAAATCTAGATTTCTGGAACTCCTTTGTGGCAAATAACAATAAATTTCTACTATTTTTTAGAGAATGTTAAAGAGCTTCAATAAAGTTGGTTCCACTTGCATTAGATCAAAAAAACATTCTAGTTAATAACAAAATTAACCTCATTTCATTTGAAGTTGATTATGTTAGGCATTTGATATATTTACTAGCTCACTAGCTCTCGAATTTCTAGATTTTGGAATAGTAATTTTTGGCCATTTTTTAGCATGGGTTAACAAAGGTAGTTTGGAGTGATTCCACTTGGAATGAAAAATTAAAACATTCTAGTCAATAACAAAAAATTTCACATCCAATTTGGATTTTATTTGGTTCATCATTCAATTAATTATAACTCCCTAGAGAAAATCTGTTGTTTCCTGTAGTAATACTACATGAAACCTGTAGTAGCCTTCCAACATGCATATAATTGCCCATATTCACTCAAGAATCTTAGTTATTTTCCCTTAGGGTTGAATCAATACCATGAGGCACTAAATAAATGATCAAGGAAGACCAAAGACCACTTAATACTTGCCTCTTTACCCATACAAAACATTTCATCGATTTGGGCTAATGGACAGATTTATGAAATGGGTAACACAATGATGATTTTATTGATTGCCACATCTAATGAAATTTGTTAATGGATCTAAATTTTTTTAAATTTAATGGTTGACACTTAATTCATGATATTTACTTTATGCAATTAGAATATGTTTCTTTCCTTGTACATTATTTCTTGCAATAGGTTGAGGTTTTGATTTCGAGCATTTCATTTTCTGCAATTAGTTTAGGATTTGACTTCAGTACATACACTACATTAAATCATGATAGAAAAGGAATGAAAAAATGTATGCTTCACATATATTGTTGATACCTCTTAAGTTTGTAGGAACCTCGGGTTGATAATTAAAGTTGGTAGCCTTGGGAGTTGTAGCATTCTTGTTGCAATACCGAGGCTCATCAATGTATGTCATGTCAAAGAAAGCCTTCCTAAAAAACTTCTCATCCTCTGACATATTTGTAGGCTCTCCTTCATGTGACATGCTTGCTGAAGCCTCAACTGCAATTTGAGGTAGAACTGGTGGTGGAGATTGTGGCAATCTTTCTCTCCTTCTGCTTGTCCCAACTTCAAAACCTTCAACCACAAGCTTTCCTTCTCCTCTCTTGAGTTTCAACCTTGTAAGCATCACATTCACTTGAAAACAGTTAAATCCTCCTTGCATAAAGAAAACCAAGATCACTGATACCAAACTTGATCTGAATGGGAAAGCTAGTGTTTTTTGTGCTAAATTCCTCTTTAGAATGTGTTAAAGTGGTTGAAGGTTTATGAAGTAAATTGCAATTTCAACCATGAGTTTTGATGTGTATTTATGTAAATTTTATGAAAAAATTAACATAAAAAAAAAACATTGAACAACAACATCTAACATAAATGAACATCAACAAAATAGTATCACAACAACACATGATTAAGGAATTCACCCTACCTCGACTACATCTCCTTTGTCCATCTTTCAGTGGCTTGGCCCTCTTCAATTATGCTCAAAAGCATGATTACATACATTTACAATGCTCAAACAACTCTGAAACCTGCTCCAATGGCTCGAGAATACCAAAAAATACTTGTCTAGCCTCTTCTTTCTCCCAAATTTGTCAAAACGGAAAACGTTACGACTTCCCCTAGGTCTTGCACTATTCGCTATACAAATTCCCCAAAATCCAGCACTTATCCTACAATTTCGCCCAAATTTCCACTAACAGAGTGAAAATTTGGCCCAAATCATGGAATGGATCATTTTTCTGCTGATGCCTTAAGTCCAAAAAAATGGGTCATATGGGGGCTAGGGCTAACCATCTGCCCCCACCGACCGAGCCCTCGGTTCCAACGTTGGATTGTATGTTGGGGGCCCTAGTCGTGCCCCTAGTGCTTTTGGGCATGGTAACCAAGGCTGGGGCTAGCCCTCAGCCCTCACCCCATATCCAAACCCACTTATGATATAAATATAAATTAGTGGAGTTCTTTAAACAAGAACCGTTGTGGCATGTTGGTGATTGTAGATATTGGTAGGCATGAGGTCCATAGCTTGAACCCTGTGAAATCGAGTTCGGACCCTTAACAAATTTTGGTGGTCCCTATTTTGCCAGATGGTGGCCTCTAGTTGGGCCATGTGGCAACCTATAGTTTTCCACCAACCCACTAACTAGAAATTGATGCATCAACGCAAATGAATCAAACAACATCCTAACACTTAGTGCCACCTGATCGGAACAAGGACCCCAGTCATATGCATAGTCACCCTATCATGTAGGCATGCCTAGTTAGTTCCACATCAGAAGTACAAACTGCTAACTCGCCTGTCACAATTTGCCAAATTAACATGTTTTGGAAAACAAACAGAACATGTTTCTAGGAGCATACTGAGTCTGTTTCGTGTGAAACGAGTTGCACTAGATTCAGGACAATGAGCACTACACAGTCATTCAGGTTCCATACTAGTCCAACAACTTTTAATTTTGATAAAAAAAAATAGCACCTAATCATTGGTAGAATTGCAATTCCTCAAGAAATTTAATCTAAAGACATAGTTCTAATCTACTCATATGTGGAATGAAATTCACAATTTAGAACAACATGGATAAACATGCACTAAGAAAAACCACAAATGCATAGTGATTTCTAGGGGAACCCAATTGGAAAAAACCCTCAAGTCTGTTTGCATTAATTAATGGATTAAGAAACTATTACAATTGTTAGCTCCAACTCTAAGCTAAACTTGAAAAGAATAATTGTTCCCCTGCTCAATGAACAAGCTTTGGCCAACACTTAGCCAAATATTTTCTCACCAAGGTCCCTATTTCCTTTTGCAAATAATGAGGAAAATAGCCCCTATTCTTTAGGATTTTCCTCCATAATGATTGCACAATTCCCAAGGATTAATCACTGATTGCATGCAACACCTGTACACACAACACTAGTTTACAATTGATGTTACACTACCTTGGAATCTCCACCATAAGTGAGAAATTCGAATTCCTTGCATCGATGAGCAATTTTTGTTTGATTGATGAGTTAACTGGATAATCTCTAAGTTAGGCTATTATACCATTGCCCAACTGAGCTCAACTAGTTCTATTAAATGTTAGAACTAGTTTAATTCAATACAACTAGAAATGATTAAACACAATTACTATAAATTAGAAATCACACATGCATAATTGAACCTCAAGCCCTCTAACTCGAATTTACTGAGCTAACTAAGTGACAAGATCCATGTCACCTGACTTAACTACCTCCAAGTTATTTGTTGATGTGGAAATTTTGAATATTCTCAATTTGACCACGGCTAAGAAAAATTGAGCCTTTCTTGCTACACTTCTCAACACTCCCTCTTAGCAGGAAAGGGATTATAAACCACCCCTATCCTCCACCTTTGGAATTTGAACTTCCCTCTTGACAAAGTCTTTGTCAAGATGTCGCCATCTTGTTCCTCAGTCAGAATGTGTTGTAGCAATATTATCCTCCTCTGCACATACTCTCGTAAATGATGATACCATATATCTATATGCTAAATCGATCGTGAAATAATGGATTCTTAGAGAGCTTAACGCAACTTTGATTATCACAATGGATCACAGTTGCATCCATCTCCTAACCAAACAGTCCCACAAGTATCTTTCTCATCTGAGTCACCTCATATTTTGCTTGAGTTGTATCCACGTATTTAGCTTATGCTCAGATAAGTGCCATAGACCTCTGCTTTGTGTTGTACAAAGAAATTGTTGCAGAACTAGCATTGAAAATTGTAACTAATGTACTCTTTCAGTCAGATGACTCCCTGCCCAATCTACATGTGTGAAGCCATGCAACTTCACTCCCTCTGTCTATTTGTAGCATAATCCATACTCGGTAGTGCCTTTGAGGTACCGTAAAGCATGCTCTGTTTCCTTCTAATACAATTTGGTCAGCCTAACTATAGCTTGGATCACCTAGTTGACTACATAACACATATATGGTCATGTGTTCACATGATACATTAGTGAACCCACTCGCTTTTGGTAAATGGTAGCATCAACCTCTTCACCAGAAGTGGCATTATCCTTCCTCTAGTTGGTTGTTAGAGGTATCTCCATGGGATTACAACTCTCCATGCAAACCTCTGGAGGATCTCAGTGGAATACTTGCCTTGAGACACAAACAATTCCCCATCACCTTGACATACATCCAACTCAAGGAAGTAGTGCATGAGACCCATGTCTTTCACCTAAAATTCCCTTGCAAGGTCCTCCTTGCAAGAGCTAATAAGGTGATGAGTAGTGCATGAGACCCATGTATTTCACCTCAAATTCCCTTGGAAGGTCCTCCTTGCAAGATCTAATCAATTTCTCATCACCTGTAAATATCAAATCATCAACATATAGAACAATGATAATCAATTTACCTTCTACCAAAATATGATAGAGGTTTGCATCTTCCTCACTTTTGGTGAAGCCCAATCACGTGAGATAACTACCAATCCAAGTGTACTAAGCTCAGGGTGCTTGTTTGGAACTGTACAATGTTCATTTCACTTTGCACACATGAGATTCCTGATCATATGTCTCAAAACCTTCTCATTTTTCTATGTACGCTTACTCCTCAATAACACCATTGAGAAATGTTTTTTTTACATCCATATGGTTGATCTTCCACCCCATATGTGTAACGAGTGCAAGAATTGATGTAATGGGTGAATAACTTGCTACGAGGGTAAAGGTTTCCTCATAGTCAATTCCTTCAAATTGAGAGAATACTTTGGCCACAAATCTAGCCTTCTACTTCTCTATGCTTCCATCTACCACATGCTTAGCTTTGAAGATCCATTTCAAACCCACAACTGATTTTTCTACGGGTGTTGGGACTACTTCCTAATCATTGTTCTTGATGATGGATTTCTATTCTTTCACAATTGCGTCAACCCAAAATAGTTTCTCAAATTCTTCCTCATAAGAGGATGGCTTAGTCTCTAGAAGCTCATGCATTATAGCCATTTAGCCAATGTACCTTTCACTTGACCTCCTTTGTCTGTGCAAATTTGAAAGAGCTCCCACATTCTAATAGTTTGTTTTCTACCTTCTCTCGATGGTTCTACTTAAGTGGATGTCTCCGCTCTACCTCTGCTTTTCTTCTCCATTTGTGGCTGCTCTAAAACTACCACAATTTGAGGTGTGAACCATATCAATTTCAATTGAATGTCATGGTGAAAAGGCATAAACAACTTACTTTTCCCCTCAAACTTTACCTATCGTTGTTTCTAGTGCATGCATGAGTGAGGGTGAGTAGGTGACAGTAATGTAGAGCTTCATACTTGTCTCGAACTCCCCACTTACGAAGGGAGATTACACGAAGGACAATTTCCAACATTTGATAGAGATCTGGAGCTGTAGTACAATATAGTGAAGAGTTTATGGTTGAGTAAGGTTTTCTGGCAGCAAATAGTTTAGGTAGGAGACATCAATGTTGGTCATTCTATCTTGAGATGGAGAGGTGGCCCTTCGGGGACACAACGGAAGCTCTCTAGAATGTACATTGAAGATAAGACTGGTAGGACATAATCACATGTGACCTTTCCCTTTGATTTTGTTTCTCCCATTTTATGGTTAAATGTGACTAATAATGTTGCCTCTACCTTGATTGGTTTTATATTCTAACTCAACCATCTTCATCTTTATCTCAATTATTTATTCTAAAATATTGTGGAATCAAACGGACAAGACTGAGGTCAAAATATATATATTGTTGTAGGATGGATTAATTTAATCTCATTTCTGTACATTAGATTATAGAATAATCTCACTTTAGTACATTAGATTCTTGAATATTATGTAAGTTTAGCTCTCCAATTTCATGAGCAGGGTTGTGTATATTGAATTTGCCTCTTCCTTAATTGACCTTGACTCTAATTTCACCTACAGAGCTGTGTATGTTGATGTTCTCTAGAAAAATGTCTACATCCCACCACAAATATTGTCCTTACAGGAGTGAGATCAAAATATACATAGTATTGTAGGATGGATTCATTTAATCTCACTCTAGTGCATCAGATTCTAGAATAATTTCACTTCTGTACATTAGATTCTAGAATCTCAAAATTTGTAAGTTTAATCCTCTAATTTCATTAGCATAGTTATGTATATTGATCTTTCCTCTTGATTGATTGATCTCGACTCTAATTCTACCTATAGAGTTGTGTATGTTGATTGTTCTCTAGAAAAATGTCTAACATCCCACCACAATTTTTGTTGTTAACATAACCTACCACACGAGGGGACATATGTGGTATTTGATTCTATTTATATGTATATGTAAAATTAAATACAAGAAAATATCTAAAATATACATCTTAAAAGATTAACATATTATTTAATTTATTTATTTTCAAAATTAAAAAAAAAAAAATGAAATAAATGACTATTTCAAAACTTCAAAGAAAATTCATTAATTTTTTCTCTTATATGGATACTCTTTTTTACTTATCTCCAACAATAGTATTTTATGTCTATATAAGATGATCCAAAAATAGTGAACCACAAAATCCATCAAATTTATTGGTATTGTAGAGTGACAGAAATTGTAAATAAAATATGATAACATGATAACCTTAAAGCCTAAATTCAATGTAAAGAATGAGATATTGAATGATACTGTTTTTTACTTATCTCCAACATTAGTTTTTTATGTCTATATAACATGATCCAAAAATAATGAAGGAGAAATTGCATCAAATTTATTAGCATTACCGAGTGAAAAAATCTATATGTAAAATCTAATAACATGAAAATTTGAAAACCTCAAAGTTGAAGTTCAATGTAAAGAATGAGATACTAAATATTAAAAGTAGGCTTCTAATAAAAGACAAAATGCATCAAATTTATTAGTATGGCTAAGTGAAAAAATCTCTAACTAAAATCTAATAACATGAAAACCTCAACAATGAAGTTCAATGTAAAGAATAAAATACGAAATATTAAAAGTAGGCTTCTCCAACATATTAGGGAATTTATGTTTCAACCATTATTCGTATGAGATGCTAATTTATTTAACAATAAGTATGTGTGCATATTATCCTTTTTTGCTGACAAACTAACCCCTCTAATTGAATTTCACACCAGGTATCCTCTCTTTTGAAGTGGATATCAATGGCTATAATCTAACCTAGAAATTGTAATCATCCAAAAAAAATTATGAGAATAAAAAAAAATTTTTTAAAATTTTGGCATTCTTTTTTAATATAAAATTTACCCTTTCTCTCTTTAATAAGAAGCTTATTGCTATTTAATTTCAAAATTTTAATATAGATTTCTTATATATATTTTTAATATACCACCCAAAATTGGGTATGGTAAGAAAATGCCTATATTATTAAGCTAATCAATTCACAGGGGCTAATTTCCTAATTTTTTCTTTAGCATAATAGGGCCTAACTTGGTATCTATGGTATATGTTAGAAGCCTTTCCCTAGAATGGAAGAAATAGGACCTAGAGCCAACCAAAATATACTACATATTGGGTATGGTATGAAAATGCCTATATTATTAAGCTAATTAAGCTAATCAATTCATAGGGGCTAATTTCCTAATTTTTTCTTTAGCCTAATAGTGCCTAACTTGGTATATGTTAGAAGCCTTTCCCTATAATGGAAGAGATAGGACCTAGAGAAGGGAAGAGATGGGACCTAGAGCCAGCAAAAATAGACTACATATATCATATATCCATCATAACTCCCAACTCCAAATTTGCGATCATTTGTTAAGGATCAAATCCTTCCCTTTGTTTTTTTGTGTGATCCTGATGTAATCTATACCAATGGATATGCCCCTTGCGTTCATGGTTTTAAAATAGGCTATTTGGTTAAGAATTTGGATCTTTGGTTAATTTTGTGCATGGTGTTGAACCTCTTGGGTGGGAAAGTCTCTTTTAATAAGAAGCTTATTTCTATTTAATTGCAATTTTTTAATATTCATTTTTTATACTCTTTTTTATATTAAAACTTTGGTTTTTCATACTTTTTAATATATACTTTTTAGTGAACCTGAAATTAGGTATGGTATGAAGATGGATGTATTAAGCTAATGGAATACTTCTGAATTTTATTTTTTCTTTAATAAATGTTACAATCTTTTGCCAGTCAAGAATGAAAGAGATGGTAACCTAGGGGCAACAAAAACAAATTGACTGCATCTATCATATATCTGTCTTAACTCCTAACTCAAAATTTGTGATCTTTTATTAAGGATCAAATCCCTACCTTTCTTTTCTCTGTGATCACACTGTAATCTATACCAATGGGTATGTGTGTTGTGTTTGTGGTTTAAAAATAGGTTATTTGGTTAAGAATTTGGATTTTTGGCTATTATTTTTGCATGGCCTTAAACCTCTTGGGTGGGTAGGTTCATTGGCCCCACCTTTCTACTCGCAACACATTTTGAAATTTTGCTTGTATTAGACATTCTGAGAAGTATGTATTTATTTTGTTATAGCCAAATAGATATTTGAATTGGTATAGACATATCATAATTGAAATCTATTTTTTTATAGCCAAATAGAGAGCTGAATTCATATAGACAAATCATAATTGAAAGAAACTTAAGGAGGCCCTGCAAGACATTATAACACATCACAAAGACTAAGACCCTATAGGAGATCATCCTCTTGTGATGATCACGATGATAAGGTGTGCGAAGATTGATCATGTGTCAAACATGCTCCTCACTTTACCTCAGAAATATTCTTCAATGGGTGTGTTTGTCTTTGAACATTAATACACCTAAATCACTAAGAATTGGATTCTTCTTCACCATATAAAAACAATATCAACAATATAGAATTTTAATTTTCTTTGTCATCTAACAACCATATCAAGAATATGTCATGCCAACACTAATTACCCTCCTCTTCTTTGTCTTTTGTTGTTCCCCGTCATTCCTTCAAATTAACGCTCCCACAAAAGCAAAAGGATGTTAGACTTAACTCACTGATAAAAGTTACTATGTTGGACTTAATTCATGGGAGTATTCTATAATTATATGAACATGATCAAAGTTAGTTGTTTGACCTCTCTCTTATCTTTCAAATTTTAAAATATTTCAAGAATCTACAATCTATATAAGGATGGTGGGCTAAACTTAAATCAATGTAAGATTTTGGGAATATTCTAGAATGTGATGGACAGGAACAAAGTCAATTATTTGACCTCACTCCTATCTGTCACATTTTGGAATA
>APFE031544610.1:11962-70116 GCA_000404065.3 Pinus taeda
AATTCATTACTAATGAGTTATAATTGCCAACTTCAAACTTAAATTGTCATATATTGTTTAAAAAAATATCA
The DNA here is from genome assembly GCA_000404065.3 of Pinus taeda. Taxonomy (NCBI): domain Eukaryota; kingdom Viridiplantae; phylum Streptophyta; class Pinopsida; order Pinales; family Pinaceae; genus Pinus; species Pinus taeda. Next base: position 12,034 of record APFE031544610.1, read on the forward strand.
TAATAAATATGAAAAAGTCAATAGTTTTAAAAGCTACTAGAAACTAGAAAAGAGAAGTAAATCTATTATCTATTTCTTATGGTTGGGCCTCTTGCCACCACGAGAAATGTCTAATTTTTTAGTCTTGTTGGAAAATCAGGATCTTTGTCATTAATATCACCCTCTAAGCATTAATATCCGGAGGTATCTTTGTCATTACCTTTGTATCTGTATAGGGATCTTTGTCATTAATATCACCCTATAAGCATTAACATAAGATAGAAAAAGCATAGCATCTCAAGTCAAGATTTTGTTTGACTGATGCGTACATTTTTAGGAGGGTCATGATAGAGTTCGACAACCAATGTCACTAACATCAAGGTACATAGAGGGATTGGTGCTCTTGATTAAATATGAGTTCCATACCCTAATACATGACAAAATTCAATGGAAACATTGCAATCGCCCAATCCTGAAATCCTGAAAAACTGATGAGTCTGCTGGATTTTGAATGAAATCTAAAATTCTACTTTCTCCATATGAAATCCAATGAGGCCAGAACCACTCTCAAACATCCTGAGTCATTTCATGGTAATGTTAAAAATTTAAGGATGAAAATGAAGATTAAGGAGAATGTCACTTTTACTCTAAGAATTTAACATTAACATGAATAGCATATCAATACTAGGGCCTAGACTTGATCATTAAGATGCCCCACTCAAAAACTATTTGTTTCTTTAAAAAAAAATTGCATTTCGAACATTACTACAAAAAAAATTGCAAAAAAGGCAAAACGCTCCCGAAAAGGCAGGGAGCGAAAAAAAAATTTAGGGAACGCACTCCCGCCTGGAGCGTGGATTGGGAGCAGGAGCAAGGGGGGGGGCGCTCCCCCGCAACATAGGTTCGCAGGGATTAGATTTGGGAAACCTCATGATTAAGGTGAAATTTTGAAAGTGGCATTTCTTGAAAATTTCAACAAGAATTGGGTCAGAAATGAGTGTCGTGATTGAGCTAGATGGAGGATATGGTTTGGGGGTTAGTGGCTTCTTGGGCTATCTCAAATTAGGTTTATGATGGGTGCAGTCACTGATGAGATGATCTTGGGCTTGGCAAGGAAAACAGTCATTGGGCAGATTCATGTAATGAACTTTTTTCTGGCATAGCACATCAGTGTGAAAACTGAGATGAATGGGGGAAGCTACTGCTTCAGATCTACCTCAACATAGAACCTAGGATTATCTCTAAAATAATTGTCACGACCATCCATAATCAGTACTTCGTCTAATTGTTGGGTGAACAAACCCTCAAAAGTGCAATTATATGTATGAAGCTCAAGGAACTCAATCCATAAGGGGTAGTGTGCCTGGATTAGTGATCAGCGTTGAAATTCGAACAGCAACACTAAACATAAGCCAATGAACCAACAATGTTGCAGGGGCATACTAAAGGACATTTTGTGTAGTAGCATCAGAGTTGAAGAGTAGGTAGTTATTTAGACTTTAGGTCTCAATACAAGTTCAAGGAGGTCCCTTTGGTCTCCTAGTTCGATATCATCCATTTGTTGAAGGCCTCTTCATTTGATAGCTTGCATAGAAAGAACAAAATAACTACCCTATGCTCGAGGCTCCAACAACCCTGCTCATTTTCTTGATTGTGGTTCATGAAAACAATTGACACTCCTGGATCTAGCGAATTCACCTTTGCAGAAAGAAAAGTCTCAAAGTTAGGGTTTGTGTTCACCTCCATATTCTTAGCTGAAAGTGAGCAATGTTGCGCACTGATTAGCACCTCACCACACTTTTCAAGAGATGGAGGGAGTTGATTATATAAGATGGTAGCTCTGGGATGAGTTTGGGGATCCTTCCCCACTCCTATAGATGAACCATGATTAATATAATAGTCCACACTAGGTTGGAGTTTCAAAGGGCTCTCAACAAACATGGGCATAAAATCATCCCCAATCACCATAGAGCCAAACTGAAGGATCAGCTGCTAAAGAGAGAACTCCAAAATAGCTTCCTTAAGTGTGTGTCTGCATCCATCAAAAATAGTTGGGGAGCTATAGACTCCCATTTAGTGAGCTCACTACTTTTTTTTAGCCTTAGAGTTGTCAAGTGGTATGAAGCCATGAATGGGACTGCCATCTCAGGGTTTATTGCACCTACTGTACACCTTCCGCTCATATATAGGTTTGACTATAGATTGACTTCTCTCATTGTTGTTACCACCTGTGTGAGGTGATCTTGGAGAAGGATTTCTCAAATTTTGCGGCTTGCCAAAGAGAACCTACCCTAGCATGTCTTTCATTGACATCAATTTCGTCAGCACCAATATGGACTCCATTTGTACGGGCAAGCTCTGCAGGGTTACTACAATTCATGGTCCATTGGGTATAGCTGCCGTCACTAAACAGATCGTCGTGGATGACAGGCTTTGGGTTGAGGGTTCTCTCTCCCTCGTGGCCTCTGACTTCTGCATGGCCTCTCTCTCCTCCATGTGGTCTCTCTCTTTGTGCCTCCATTCTTCATAACCACGTTATTCGTAGCAAGGACCATTTTGGGGTAAAGAATTGCTTATTAATCTCTTTTTTCAGTAACTTGTTGAGTCTCTTGTGAGGTTGAATTTCCCTGCTTTTGCATTACATTTGATTGACTTGTGCTCAGTTTTAAAATCCTTTCATTTAGTCATATACATTCGATAAGTTGAGCCCATTCCTGGGCTTTAATTTGTATACTTAAATTCTTATGCATGGAAGCAACCACTTAAACAAAAAGTTGCGGTTCCTTTTGTTAGGCTTGAAATGTATTCACAATGTCAAAGAATGGAATTACCGAAGAATGTAAACTCAACGTCATTTTTAATTATTCGGGTTTTGTTTATATGCGTGGGTCGTTCTAACATGTTTGGGTCATCATGACCATTTCTTATAACAAACTATTATTGTTTCTTGACTCATGAATAATTGGTTACAGAGTTTTTATGCTTTTATTAGTGACCTAGTTCTTGCACTTTGGATAAAATAACAAGAGTATAATTCTATATCATTAGCATTAAAAAAATGTTATATGTATGGCCTACTGGCGGCTATGATATTACAGGAGTATCTTCTGATAATGGCTGTATTCTGTTTACCTTCATGCCTTGGTTATATGCTTGTCTTGAAGAAATTTATCCGAATTCATATGTTTCAATTGCATTCCGTTAACCCATAAGGAGATCGTGTTTGGTAGTCGTGTCAGATATAAATGACATACGTGGATAGCCCTTGGAATCATTATAATCATTTGGATGATTACCTTCTAAGTCCAGAAATTTCTGATTTAGAATATAACTTCCTTGAATACATGGTTTAAAACATCAAAAGAAATGGATGCTTTTTTCTTCGTCATTTTGGAAGTGAAATTAATGAAGGGTTTTGTTATGCAGGAATCGATCTTTTTTGATGTACTATTCCTAGTGCAGCATTATTTGCTGTATCCCAAAACAAAAGTGGAAGATGGGACCGCTGGTGAAAACGTAGAACGGCTTCTAAACAAACCACCCAAGGAGAGTGATCACGAAGTTTAAGTGTTCTAATGCATTTTAAATGCATTACGTAACTGTAATTCGGTATGTAGCTTATCAATTGTGTCTTAACTAGGCATAACCATTCTGAAATACAAGTCCATTCTTCCCGCTTCTTAGCCTCTGGCAATTGTGATAATTCGTTTCACTTATTTTAAGAATGGCCACAACCAATTATCTGGTTACAAATTAAAAATTGTGGCTACCATTCGTTAACAGCACCCGTTGCATGATATTTTACTAATACGCATTTGCAACATGGGTGTTATTATTTGAATTTAAAATTAACTTTTGGCATCCACACATTTTTAAGGTCTAATCTAATTAATAGATGAAATGGTTGTTTCGGAACACGTTTTATGGCTAATTTTGTCTAAAATTTAGTAGAGATTTTTAAAAATTACAAGTGTTAGTTGTTTAACCTGTAAAGATAGTGTTTTAGGGGTTTCTTAGGGTGTTGAATCCATTTATGCATTTTAAACAATAAAAAATCACAATCTTATTAAAAATTGTATCATCACCAAAAAGTCATTTTGTCTATTAGTTAGGCTACACCTATTTTCAATGATAGAGGGTTTCCTTAAAAATAACCAATTACTTTGATTACTTTGTTTTGTAATGTAAGTTTAGAGAGCTAGGTTTTCATGTATATTACATATTCTGAAAAAATTGATGGATTTTGGAAAACAATTTGATCAACTAATTAGAATACTTGCAATAAGCATAAATAGCACTACATGTTCTCTGGAGATCAAGATCATCATTTGTATTTAGTACTAGAGGGAAGCCACCTGTTGCTTTTGGTTGATGTTGGTTGATTCACCTTTTGACCTATATACTTATATCAATATGATTGTTTGCAAAGAAAAGTTGAAGGATTACATTAATTTGTGAATAGGAAATATCATGCAAGTTCAATAAATGATATTGTGAAAATAGTTGCTAGCTATAGAATTCTAGTGTCAAGCAACTATAACCAGTTATGCTATATTGCTCATTGTTGAATGGTCATTGGTATTTAATGGATAGTTTTGACATGAATAATTACTATAAAATGAAGTAGTCAAACAGTGCATACCTTCATTTTTCCTAAGAATTTGGCCCTATGTTTGTGTATGTATGTATTGTTGAAATATGTAACTAGGTTCGGTTGTCATAATGACATATGTAATCATGATTTTATGTATTTGATGTAAAGAAGAAAAACAAATTTATTATAATCATTCTTGATGCATGGGTTTCATGCTCAAGGTTATTTTTATAGGTCAAGCACCCATTGAGTGCTTCTAGGGCTTGTCATTAAGGCAACAAGTCAATTGAGTCATTGTCATGTATGGAAGACCCTTTTGGGCATGTTGTATATTGTAAAGAAAAATTAAAATGTCAAATATGTGAAAATTCGGAATCCCGAATCACTACTACAACAACTGATTACATTTCTCCTATTTGTTAATTAATGAAGCCAATTATTTATTGTTTCCTACAGTAAACACTTAAATGAATACACTACAACCTACACCATTTAAATTATAAGTAGAAACAAGAAACTGAACAGGAAAGAAATACAACACACACATCTACACAGTTATTTTTGGACAAACATCCTTGGAAAAACCCAATGCGGGAAAACTGGTGCAACAACTGAGGGTTGTATTATTATGCAGTAGTAATTCTAAGTACAATTCATTGGACGCCTAACTGACTATCCTATACAAAGAAAAACTAGACAAAACAAGTAGTGAGATGCTCTCGCCCTGTCACTGGAAGAATCTGACCCTGATCTCACTGGAAAGAGGCTCTGCATCCCTTATGCATCAGCTTCTGTGTAGAACTGCTTCAACACTATGTAGTCTTTGCGTCACCTTTGTTGGGGACTGCGTTGCTCCTCCTTCGGATCCTCTGTTGCCCAGAAACTTTGATTTCCAGTCTCTCGATCTCACACCTCGACTCTCGACTTCTGAAACTCGATTTCCTTAGTAGGAAATTCAATCTCCCTCTAGACTCTGCGCTGCCACTGCGTGGGCCAACGTCAACCTCTCTTTGGACATCGTTCTGTCCTCTGCCTTGTACTCTCTAGCCCAGGAAAAAACTCCTCACCAGATACTATCCCTGCCCCTCTCTGCAAAATATCACTTCAAAATTCTTTTCGGCAGCTGCTCTGCTTCAAAAAATCAATCTTCTGATCTTCACTTGTTGTGTTCTCCAAGTTCCCCTCAGGCCTCTTCTTATATCTTTTTGTTGGACAACCAACAACTCAGATTAACTTCTAATCAATGGCTTAGATCATTTTGGCTTGATCCCCGTCTTCTTCTAGAAGTTACACCCACAACTTAGATTAATACCCATTAATTATTTTAATTTCGTAAGTTTAGACTTAGTGTCCCATTAAAAATAATTAATTATTTTAATAAAATTGTTTCTAGGTGGAATTTACCAAAACGATTTCTGGGTACTGGACAATGCATGTGTCTAAGCCCCTACAAATTTTGACTTAGAGCACATCTGATGCTACCAGAAATCAATGCTCCCTCTTAGCGAGGAATGTGCTCTAGCAATGCATCCTGCTGAAGCATCACTTTGTTCTATAACATCTCCTTCTGCGTTGTTGATATTTGACATCTTGTCCACCAACTACTGCGCAAATGTTGCATCTGTATTGCTTCTAACCTTGCCATTATCAACACTACAACTCCCTCTCAATTCTGCATCCACGTTGATGCTGCGACTACCACTGCGAACTGCATCTGCACTACAACTTTCTCCAATTGTTGCTACTACTGCATCAGCAATAGAAAAGCATCCCAAATAACTGAACTAGTGTTCAACATGATGCATCTCGTTGCTGGAGTCTAACTACTGCTAGTCTCTGCGATGACCATATGAAGCCTTTGTGTTGCTGTTAACCTTTGCTATGTGCCATCTGCACTGCTGCCAACTCTACTCTGTGTTGCTAAGTCTTTGGCGCTACTAGCCTTTGCAATTGTGACTTCGACGCTCCTCTGCACCAACTAACACTGGTCCAGCCTGCCACTATTGATCTGGGCTCTCATAGTAAGGAATTGATCTGAGAGGTGGGCTCCTCAAGGATCTTGCCCATCTGTAGCTCTTTCGAACTACAGCTTTAAATCAACCCACCTCACTCCTAGAGGTATCTCTGTTGTCATGGAAAACTCCTCCTCGATCTTCGTTGATGCAACCTTCGGATCATGCTTCTCATCTTTGTCTTTCTTCCTGAGAGGACATTGTGTTGCGTACTGACCGAATTCGCCACACTTGAAGCATTTGATCTTCAAAACATCTTTCTTCTTTTTATGTTGCTCCTATTGTCCCTTTGATACAAGGGTTGCATTATCTTCCTCCTCCTTGGGCTTCGACCCACTATTGCGGCTTCCGTCAAGTTTACACTTGACCAAGTCTCTCCTCAATTCCTCTTGCTTTAGAGCTGCCCACATTTCATCCCAGTTTTGCAAAGTCGCCTTGCCTAGGATGCTTTGGACAAAGACTTGCCACTCCTCAAATACTGAGTTTAGGTCCAATCTTACCATCTCAGAACCTTGAGGTGTTGACCCCACAGTTGTCAGCTCATCTCGGGTCTTCTGAAGCTTAGTGAGGAATGGATCAATGCACTTCCCCTTTTGCATCTGCAGAGATCTCATCTTCTGCTCTAAATACATCTTCCACTACTCGGAAGCTTCTTGATACAGAGTCGACAATGCACCCCACATCTCCTTGGCAGTCCCTTTGTCAGCGGTGTGAGAGACCATATGATCTTTCACACCGTTGAGGATCATTCTCTTTGTTTTCGCCATCTCTCACTTGTATTTCTTAAATGAATCTAGATCCGCGAGCACAACTACTACACTATCGACATATGTTTTGAGAAAATGCTCATCCATAAGGCACGACATCCTTGCCTTCCATAGTTGGATGCAGATCACATAGTTGGATGCACCATCCAACCGATCCTGATCTCTCAACCCACAGGTTGCTATCCTTGCCAAACCAAGAAGTCAAATATCCTCCCCTCCTTTGCACAGCACTAGACTGGTCTACGCACTCCCTGCTGGAGCTTGTAGATATTCCCCTCTCTGCTACTACTTAGCAAATGAGAATTCAAACTCCTTGGCTGGAAGTCCTCTGAGGAAGAATTCCCTCATCCATATCTCTCTCTTCCCTCTGACGTCTTTCTGCCAAGTAACTGCCTGTAGAAAATTGTATCTCACCATAAACCTCCTCTTCGTTGAAGCTTCTGTGTTGCTCCCTTTGACACTGGCAAACTCGGATCTGGAAGTCTTACCTCTCTATCGACTCAATCAAAGAGAACCATTCCTCGAAAATTTTGCTCTACTGGCCTAGACTACACAATCCCTCTAGGGATTCGATTTACTGCCTACGCATCTCTTCAATGTTGGGTTCTTCCGACTCTTCTCTTTTGCTTCACCTATAGCTCTGATTTCATGTGAAAATTCGGAATCTTGAATCACTATTGTAGCAACTGATTACATTTCTCCTATTTTTTAATTACTAAAGCAAATTATTTATTGTTTCCTACAATAAACACTAAAATGATTACGCTGCATCGTACACCATTTAAATTATAAGCAGAAACAAGAAACTAAACAGGGAAGAGATACAACACACACATCTACACAGTTATTTTTGGACAAACAACCTCGGAAAAACCCAATGCGGGAATATCGATGCAGCAGCTGAGGGTTTTATTATTATGCAGTAGTACTTCTAAGTACAATTCGTTGGATGCCCAACTGCCCATCCTATACAGAGATAAACTGGACAAAACAAGTAGTGAGATTCTTTCACCCTGTCACTAGAAGAATTTGACCCTAATATCATTGGAAAGAGGCTTTGCATCCCTTCTGCATCAGCTTCTGCGCAAAACTGCGTCACCTCTATTGGGGACTGCATTGCTCCTCCTTCGGATCCTCTGTTGCCCAGAAACTTTGATTTCCAACCTCTCGGTCTCACACCCTAGCTCCCGACTTCTGAAACTCGATTTCCTCAACAGGGAATTTGATCTCCCTCTAGGCTTTGCACTGCCTCTGCGTGGGCCAGCATCAGCCTCTCTTTGGACATCGTTTTGTCCTCTCTACCTTGTACTCTCTAGCCCAGGAAAATACCCCTCACCAGATACTATCCCTGCCCCTCTCTGCAAAAGATCACTTCGAAATTCTTTCCGGCAGCTGCTCTGCTTCAAAAAATCGATCTTTTGATCTTCACTCTATGTGTTCTCCAAGTGCCCCTCAAGCCTCTTCTTATATATTTATGTTGAACAACCAACAACCCAGATTAATTTCTAATCAATGGCTTATATCATTTTGGCTTGATCCTCGTCTTCTTCTAGAAGTTACACCCACAGCTTAGATTAATACCCATTAATTATTTTAATTTCCTAAGTTTAAACTTAGTGTCCCATTAAAAATAATTAATTATTTTAATAAAATTGTCTCGGAGTGGAATTTCCCAAAACGACTTCTTGGTATTGGATAATGCATGTGTCTAAGCTTCCTTGCAAATTTTGCAACTTACAGCACATCCGATGCTACCAGAAATCAACAAAATATACCCTCCAAGACCATGTCAACAAGCAAAGATCAAGTTGGCCTTCATGAGAAGACAAGTCGACCTCCAAGAAACAATTCGACCTAAAAGAGAAGCCTATATATTAGAGACTTCAACCTCACTTGAAGGGCACTCACTCATTCACACAAGAGATTCGATCAAGCAAGAGAAATATACCAAAAAGGTGCAAAGAAGTGGACTAGAAGAGGAAGAAGAAAGCGAAGTTTTGGGACTATTTTTGGGATATTTCCTTCACACATTCGAGAAAAACTATGGCACCTATTGCAATAGCTAAGATCAAATTGCAAAAGTTGAATTAGGGCATCAATTGGCATATCTCGCAAGCCAAGTTTCCAAGAAGAAAGGATCAATTCAAGCGAAGCAGAAAAGAGGAAGAAATCACCATCTTTCCCACGCGTGCAAGAGCTAGGGTTTCTGTAGAAGACATTGTTGGGGGTCAAATAAACTAATGGGGATTGAAATTGCAAAAGAAATTGTTAAGGGTTGAAGTTGCAGAAGAAGTTGTGGGGGTCAAAGTTGTTAGGGAAGTTGCTGGAAGGAAAGCTTATCAAGGAGGCAGGATTGACTTGGTCTTGGAGGGGACTTTGACAAGAGCCTTAGGTCTTGGAATTCGTCATTTGAAGTTCTATAAAAAGAGAAGAGTTATTGTGGGTTTTCCTCTCAAGAGGAGAGGTTTTGGCCCTTGCTTACAACCTATATCTTGTGTCCTCTTTTAATATTTGTTTGGTACTTGTTTGATGATAGAGGACACTGATATTAATAAAGTGAAAGAAGAAGCTAATCAAATTAAGTTAAAATACATCACAAGCAGTTATCAAAGTAAGAGAAATCATCTATTTAGCTACCCCTAGATTTCTCAACATGGTTTTAGAGCTAAGGTGACTACAAGGAAAGGCAGCTTGAAGCAAGATCATTCAATCAAAGAAGGGTACATAAGGGTTAAGCAATCATCAAGAAGGACCATCCATCACATCACAAGGATCACATCATCACAACTCTTGGAAGAAGAAAAAGAACTCAAAAACCCTAACTCTATTGAAAAAAGACTCTACATTTGAAGCACCTTGGGAAGCCTCCACATTCTACATTATCATCCAAGGAAGTAAGAGGAAGTGTTGCAATCATCATCTAAGACATCAAGGTGATCTTCTGCACATTGAAACAAAGATCACATCTCAAATATCCTTGAAGAAGATCATCAAGAAGGCATCAAGTTGAAGATATCATTATCGAGGAGCATCTTCACTTAACAAGTAAGTAACTTTATATCTATGTCTGAATTTACTATCAGAATGACTTCATTCTGCGAGGAAAGAAACAAACTAGTTCGGTCGTCAAATTTCCTTGCATGGAAGAAGAGGATAGATTTGATCCTCATAGAGAATGAAGTTGTTGAATTTGTAAAGGGCTCCATCTCGAAACCATCTCTAGAGAAAACTCAAGCATTATCAAAGTATATGAAAGAGGAAATAAGGGCTCAAAGAATCTTTATAGAATCAATCAATGATTCCCTCATCCCTTATGTAGCAAAGATGGAGACATCGAAAGAAATCTATGAAAAGTTGGTACAACTATTTTCCATAAGCACTATAGGAGAAGTTATATCTTTGAGAATTAGGCTATACAAGATGAAGGTATCAAAGGAAGAATGGATAGCCTCATACCTTATGAGGGTGTCACAAATAAGACACCATCGTTGTGTTAGAAAATCAAAAAGGTAGAAAGATTTTCTTATTCTTGATAATTAATTACTTGTGATGTTCTTGATTTGTTATCACGTTTCTTTATATCTTCTTTATTTTAGTTCATCAAACAATTACCAAAGCAATAACACATAAAAACAATGGACACCAGATGTAGGCTCACAGCCAGGGAAAAACTCCTCTCTAAGGGAAAACCCAGTCAATAATTCTTCCTTCAATAGTTTTCTAGAGATATTCCAAGACTCTTGACCTTGACACAAACTTTCCTCCACACCAAGTCAACCTTCCTCCTTACTTGCAGATGATCCTTCTTGACCTAGCAACAGTAGCAGCAGCGGAAACACGTTTTTCGACCCAACTACTTCGACCTTACCTTAGACACTTCGATCTTCACTAAAATACTTCGATCTTGGCCCAATATTGTATATCCCTAAGGAAAATTAACAATAAATATACAAAGCAAAATAGACAAAAACACCATAAAACAATAACAAGCAATCAATCCACAAATTAACACCCAAAAATTGCGATGTGTACTCTTTTATTAATGGAAAGAGGTGTACAAATATGTGTTGGAATGAGTGCACCTGGGCTTGCTCTAGGCAAGCTAGCAAAGCCCAAAATAACAAGTGAGACACCCTCCTCCAAAATTGTGGCTATGTTGCCCAGTACTGCGATGTAGATGCCTAGAAATGTGTTGTTTCCTGAAAGGATCTGCTGCTAGGGCCCTCTCCACTGCTTAGAAAGTTTCAGGAAATTAATCTCATCCTCTTCTCAATAAACCCAAAATAACCCACGAAGGGTTCGGCCAAAGCTTGACCCTGAAAATTCGACCCTCTTTGGCTTGAGTGGCTCTGCTACTAGGAAAATCTACCCACCTGTAGAATATACTGCTAAATGCTAGAAAAATGCATGCAATCCATGTTAGAAGGCTTCTCAGGCCTTCCCTCCAAGTTTCCACCTCAAACTCCACTCATTCCTGAACCTTCCGGAGTGTCTCTACCCAATACTACGCAGTCCCTGCATTGGTGTAGCTTTCTCTCTATTGTGGTACGACCTCACTATCACTGGTATGATTTGGGACTAAGTAGAACTCCCCCCTTGGGCCGGCACTCGAAGTCCACCGAAGCAAGGGCTGGGATCTCCGCTCAAAAACACCTGATGTGTTGAACAACACATGCAAACTTGGCTCACTGCTCAAGTGCACTATCTCAAGAGACAAATTATGAAATGATAGATGAATGAATGACCAAAATGAGTGCTTCTTGCTCTATTTATCAAAGAGCCTCTAAGATGCCCATGTGGGCCCAACTCGACTTTCCCCTACCAACTTTGTTCCAATGAGAGCATACTCCACATGTGGGTCGTAATTCTCCACGGGGTGGCCCCCACGCTCCACTAGAGCTGCAATATTTCCATTCCTTCCTAATGTTTGGGCCCCCACTTAATCCCAAAATTCATGTGGGACCTCTAAACCCACATCTCCTAAGTGAAAACATGAAATAAGACAAATTTGGGCAAGCTTTATATTTCCCTTAGCAATATTGCTAAGCGGGAATATCACAAATACAACTTCTTGAGGTGACAACATCACACGACAACTAGCTACGACATCAACACGACAACTGGTTACGACATCATACAACAACTGGCTACGACATCAATAAGAGATCTTGGGTCTTCCAAACTAGGGCACGAGAGAGAGAGATAGTTGCACCAAAGGTTCGATTTTCCCTTTCTCCTTCTTCTAGACCAAACTCGCACTTCCTTCTCCTCCTATTTCGCACTTCTTCTGGCTTCAAGAGAGATCAAACTTGCTTGTGAGAGAGAGTGCTTCAAATGGGATTCGAATGGCTTCATTTATAGCCCTTTGGTGAGGTCGAATAGCCTCCTTTGAGGCCGACTTGGTGTGGAGACAACATAATTCATATTTGACACAATACTTAACCTTTTTACATGATTCAAAAGCCCAAGAAGGGTCTCTTTAAAAGTACAATGACTCTATTGACTCAGAATAAATCCTAGAAGTCCTCAATGGGGACTTTGACCTAAAACATGATGACCTAAGCATGAACCCCATGCTTTAATATGTCATAATAAAATTATTTTTTTTATTATTTTCACAAGTACATTACATGATGACTCAAATACATTAATGAAAGCCAAACCTAGTTACATTTTCTAACGCTCCCTCTTAACTAGGGAGGTACATCATATACAAGTACAAGGAATATCTCAACTATATAACCATGAAGAACTTTAGGCACCGCAATACCATGGGCTAGATTCTTGACCAAGGCAATCTATCCATTGGTCTCTCAATAATTTAGGCATCGCAATGCCACAGACTAGATTCTTGACCAGGGCAATCTATCTAGGTGGGACTAAGATGGACTCAAGTGTTCAACATCTCTAGGTACCATCAGGCTTACTTGCTAACCACCAACCCAAAGATCCAAGTGTGTATCCAAAAACAGAGCGCTATAATCGACACCCCCTTTTCCAACTTCTGGACCTAGACATCAACACAAAGTGTCAGCCAGATGTCCTCCCAGACAAATGCTTCACTCACAAAGCCTCAACACTCCTTGATCCAGCAGATAAGGATGACCAATCTCTTCCAATCAAACTAATTGGTAACCAGCATGCTATCAAAACCTTCGAGAGATTCACCTGTACAAACACAACCCCAATCAATAATATACTTTCATATGTACATAATCAAATACAAACCTCTGGGGTCTTCCAGACAACTTGATGTTGCTTCTCAACTTTTCATGGTAGGAATCGAATCTCTGATAAAAGATTCCTCAATCATACACTTTTCCTTTCCTACTTCTCATGCAACAACATATCCTCTAAATTCATTCTTCAATCGAAACTATGCTATGCCCTCCCTCTTAACGAGGGAGCTTCCCCAGCTCCCTCTTAATCTAGGGAGATCAACTTCTTTTCTTCGACATTGGACAATATTTTGTGGCTTCTAATCATTTCATCAGAGTTATCATCATCCACATCATGTTTATGATATCAACGAACATATTCACCATTTTGAAGATTGTGTACCTACACAACTTAGATAGCAAGTACAACCAAAACTATAGAAGCATGAAGTTAGTCATATCAGAATTACAGAAACATTTCAACCTTACATATATCAGATACCCAAACTTAAACAAGAGGCACATACTCTTCAACATCTTGCTAGGGACTTTGTCATAACCCTAGACTACATAACAAATTTCATTATATCTAAGGTTTCAATGTTTCTTCCAAAAGTATGACATACCTTACTACAACACATAGCAAACCCTAGAAACAATTCAAACAAATATAGGTCAACAAAGTATCTAACAACTTTTAGAATTCATACGTTAGACTTTCACTAGGGTTTCATACAAATCCTAGATTTCATACAAGAGTATTAATCAATCAAGGCCAATCATAGCTTAAACATTATCATGACCAGCTTCCACTAGGGTTAGTTGCAAACACTAGATTTTCAATCAAACATCAATCCCAACTAAAACTCAGATTTTAAGAATCTTACGCAAATCTAAAATCATCATATTGTCATCAGAGATTTTTACTTCTACTAAAGTTCAACTCCAAAACCCTAGAATTTCACAAATAGAAAGGCAAACTTTGACTAGGGCTTAGTTCCAAACCCTAGGATTCATGACCACCGACAAATAGGTTAACCCATACATCTAGGACTTCATTATCATGCATAGGCATTTTGTATCATGTGTTAGTCAAACCCAACTTCACAAAAATCAATAAGAGTTAGACATACAACAAACTTGATTAGACTAGGGTTTGATCAAACAAACACACATACAAGGAAATTATTTCTAAGACATTATAAGGGTCTTGCTTACACATTCCACCAAACCCTAATGAGTTAGGGTTTCAATATAGGAAAATAGCAAACCCAAAATTATTGATGACATTATCAACAAAATCTTCAAATGGCATTTCTCAATAACCCTAAGCAGTTTAGGGTTTCATAGATTCACATTAGCATACCCTTAGGTTAGGTATTTCCAGAGAACCTGTATAGGGTTCTATAAAATCAATTAAAAATAGGAGTGGGGCAGATTTATCAACTAATGAATCTCCCAAGATAAGAATCAATATGATTCAATGTGGCTAGTCACAACAATATTAGTAATAGATTGTCAAGTGAATAAACATTTTATTATAAAGAAATCAACATTTTAAAGCATATCTTTGTTCCTCGACAAACCTTGCCTTGAGAGGTCCTCTTTCATACTCCTTGAGGATATAGCATATGTCTTCCTAATCAAGACAATAGAGGGAAAATGATGATGAGTATTTAATATAATCAAAACTAAATGAGTACATGAAACCAAAACTGAAAGAAAATGAGATACTTATCTTTGGAAGTTTTTGGGAGCTCCCTCCAAAGCTTGAGGGATACCTATAAACTTATAAAACAAAAGAAAAAGTCTTCCAAAAACAAGTTAAAACCTATAAATTCTAAAACATCAAAAATATAAAATAATATATCTAGGACTAGAAGTAAAGGACTTAATAGTGTAAGTCCCTTGTATCATATTCTTCTGGTTTGACTTTCTTTGGATCTTCTTCTTTAGCAATGTTAGCATGATCTCTTTGTCTCTTCTTGTTTCTTGGATTGTCGGGACAGTCACTCATGTAGTGACCCTTCTTATGACATTGATAACATTCTATTTTGGACATTTCTACTTTCTTCCTTGGTCCTTTCGATTTCTTTCCTATGTATTGAGCAGTGTGGGCATTTGAAACTTCTTTAGGGTTGGCAACTAACAAGATCCTCAATTCTTCTTGGCTGCAGGTAGTCCATAGTTCTTCAAAAGTGGGAGCTTCCTTCCAACTGTTAAGTTCTACATTAAATGCACCCCAAGTAGGTGGTAATCCTAATAGAGCGGTAATCATGAATTCTTTGTCTGAAACAATTTCATCAATGGCCAAAAGATCATCTTTGATTCTTGCTATATTCACAAAGAAGGAGGCCATTGCATCTTCTTTAGTCATCTTTATGGTCCTTAGTTTATTCTTCAAGCTTCACACTTAACCAATGTTCTTAATAGTGAATAACTTTGACAAGGCTTCATACATTTCTTAAGCATGATTGATGTTGGCTATAAATGGTACAAGGTTGTTCTTTATTCCTTCTACCATTAAAGTCATGGCCACCAATTATAATTCTCTGAACTTTACTTTTTCAGCATCACTAGAGTCATATGTAGGATTCTTTAATTTTCCTTTGACCAAGTCAAGTACTTTGTTCTTTTCAAAGATGAGGTCAATCCTCTTCTTCCAGGACCTGTAGTTTGAGGCTCCTTCAAGTTTGTTCTCTCCCTTGATTGTGTTAGACATCTTCCTTGAATATAGTAGACTCCTTCCCTGAGATAATCCTTTTGAATGGTTCCTTGATCAAGTGATTAAGACTGTCTTTTCTTCTTTCTTCACCAAAGCTCTGATACCATGTTAGAAAATCAGAAAGGAAGAAATATTTTCTTATTCTTGATAATTACTTATGATGTTCTTGATCTGTTATTACATTTCTTTATATCTTCTTTCTCTTAGTTCATCAAGCAATTACCAAATCAATAGCACATGAAAACAATGGGCACCTAAAGTAGGCTCACAGTCAGGGCAAAACCCATCTCTGGGGGAAAACCCAGTTAGTAATTCTTCCTTCAGTAGTTTTCTGGAGATATTCCAAGGCTCTTGACCTTGACACAAACTTTCCTCCACACCAAGTCTGCCTTCTTCCTTACTTGCAGATGATCTTTCTGGACCTAGCAGCAGCAGCAATGGAAGCTCTTTCTTCAACCCAACAACTTCGACCTTCCCTTAAAGACTTCGATCTTCACTGAAAGACTTTGATATTTACTTAGAACCTTTGATCTTGGCTCAATATAGCTTCTTGAGGTGACAACATCACATGGAAACTAGCTACGACATCAACACGGCAACTGGTTACAATATCATATGGCAATTGGCTACAACATCAATAAGAGAGCTTCGATCTTCCAAAATGGGGCACGAGAGAGAGATAGTTGCACCAAAAGTTTGATTTTCCCTTTCTCCTTCTTCTAGACCAAAATCACACTTCCTTCTCCTCCTCCTTCTATTTCGCACTTCTTTTGGCTTCAAGAGAGATCGAACTTGCTTGTGAGAGAGAGTGCTTCAAATGGGATTCGAATGGCTTCATTTGTAGCCCTTTGGTGAGGTCGAATTGTTGGAAAATCAAAGATATTATATTAGGGTTTGATTCTCCTTTCTTGATAATTACTTGTGAGTGTGTTGGCTTCTTTTACTTCTTTAATATCTTATCTTTCATCAAGCAATTATACATACATGAAGATGACAAAACAAGAGACACAAGATATAGGCGCATGCCAGGGAAAAACCCCCCTCGAAGGGAAAACCCAGTCAAAGTAATTATTCATTTCAATAGTATTCTTTGAGACTCTTCACCCTAGACCAAGACTAAACTTTCCCTCCACACCATGTTAGCCTCCAAGATCTTTGACGCCTTCTAGCAACTTCGACTAGGCAACAGTTCCCAATAGCATGCAACGTCCGACAACAAAAAAACCCTAGGAGACTTCGATCTCCTATGCCAAACCATGAAACAGAGAGAGAGAGGCACCAAAAGTTAGATTTTTCTCTTCTCTAGAGACTCCCCCAAACTCGCACTTCTTTCCTCCTTCCAACAACATACTTCGCATTTCCCATCTCTTCTAGAGATATCAAATTGCTTGAGTGAGTGAGTGCTCCAAATGACTTCGACATCCTTCAATATATAGCCTTATTGTGGGTCGAATGGGTGTCTTTAGGCCGACATGATGTGGAGGGCACATAATTCATATTTTACTTGATACAAAACCTTTTTACATGATCCGAAAGCCCAAGAAGGTTCTCTTCAAATGTACAATGATTCTATAAACTCAATATTAATCCTAAGAGTCCACAATGGGTACTTTGACTAATATAATGATGATCCAAGCATGAAACCCATGCTTTAATAAGTCATTGTTACAATAATAAAAATTCTTTTCTTTATTCTTTTGACAAGTACATTATTGAAGACCGAACATAGTTACTTTTCCCAATACTCCCTCTTAACTAGGGAGGTATTCTTAATGTACAAATACAATGGAAGATATCAAACTATATGAAAACATGAAGAACCTTTAGGTACTGCAATGCCATGGACTAGATTCCTGACCATGGCAATCTATTCAACCAGTCACTCAACAATTTAGGCATCGCAATGCCATGGACTAGATTCCTAACCTGGGAAATCTATCCAACTAGTCACTCAACAATTTGGGCACCACAATGCCATGGACTAGATTCATGACCAAGAAATATTCCAGGTGGGACTAAGGTGGACTCAAGCTTTCAGCCCCTCTAGATACCATCAGGCTTACTTGCTAACCACCAACCCAAACATATAAGTGTGTATCAAAACCGAGCTCAATATACAACACCACCTTTTCAATTCTGGGATTCCTGACATCAACACATAGTGTCGGCATGATGTCTCACTAGGCAATGCTTCACTCGTAAAGCCTCAACAAATCTGTTCCATTCCTTTAACACCAATACAATCACTAATATCTACCAAACCCAATAGGTTCCTTAGATATTTGAACTTCTTATTAGGAAGAGCCTTTGTCAGAATGTCTACTACCTGTTCGTCTGTCGAAACATATTCTAGCTTCATGATCCCATCTTGCACCAAGTTCCTAATAAAGTGGAACTTATTATTGATATGTTTCATCCTCGAATGAAACACAAGATCTCCAGACATATGGATACAACTTTGATTATCACAGTTAATCACAATAGGACCCAAAGACTTTTCGAACAAGTTTGTCAGAAGCTTCCTTTACCAAATATCCTATTTTCCTACTTCACATGCAACCACATATTCTGCCTCAGCACTACTCAATGCAACATGATCTTTCTTCCTACTAATCCATGAGATCATAGCAGCTCCCAGACTAAAGCATCCTCCAGTAGTGCTCCTTCCATCTGTCTCACTGCCACCCCAATTAGAGTTTGTGAAGCCAATTAGCTTGAATTCCTTACTATCATACTTTAGGCAACGATGTATAGTGCCACGAAGATACCTCAATATATGTTTAACAGCGATCGAGTGATCATGACGAGGCTCCAACTGAAATTGACTAAGAATGTTCACTGCAAAACATATATCTGGCCTAGTATTTACTAGATACATTAGGGAACCCACCCACTGACGATATGAGGTAGGATCCACGAGACTCGAGTTGGAGCTCCTCAACTTCTTGAGGTTGGTGATCATAGGAGTAACCATCGGCTTGGATTCCATCATCCAAAATTTTTGCAATAACTTGACGATGTACTTTCCTTGCCCCAAACATATTTCCCCAGGTCTTTGCCATACTTCTAGACCTAGGTAGTAGTGCATTAGTCCCAGATCCTTCATCTCAAATTCAGCTTCCAACATCTTCTTGCATTCTTGAATTCTTTGTTCTACATCAGTGATGAATAGATCATCCACATATAGTAGAATAATGATTGGCTCCTTATTCACAACCTTAATATATAAATTCGGACCAGCAGTACCCTTCACAAATCCAATCCTGAGAATATATCCATCCATTCTCGCATACCATGCCCTTCGTGCTTACTTCAAGCCATATAGATCCTTCTTGAGTCTGCAAACATGAGATTCGTTGTTATTCACTTCAAATCCTTCAGGTTGTTCGATGTACACTTCCTCATGAATGGTCCCATTCATAAATGTGTTCTTAACATCCATTTGATGGATATTCCACCCCATTGTAGCAACCAATGAAACAACCAATCTAATGGTAGTGTACCTTGCAGTAGGTGCAAATGTTTCTTCATAGTCAATGCCTTCCTTTTGAGAGAAACCCCTTGCAACAAACCTTTCTTTGTACTTGTCTATACTTCCATCAACAGCAAAGTTGATCTTATAGATCCACTTCGATGTGACAACTGATTTGTCACTAGGTCTAGGAATGATTTCCCAAACCCTATTCTTCATGATGGATTGATATTCTTCTTGCATAGCTTTCTTCCAAACCTCTTCGTGCTCATCTTCCTGGAATGTAGATGGCTCGGTTTCAATCAACTTTGTCATATATGTAGCGTAACCAGAATACCTTTTCAGTTTCTTACTTTCCCTGGAGGACCCTTTTGTAGCTTCATTTTCTTCAGCATCTTCTAATGTAGCTCTCAACCAATATGGCCTCTTCCTTGTGGTTTGGATAGCCACCGATTTAATGGGATCACTTGGTCCATTTTCATCATATGCAGTAGAGTTCTCATGAACTTCATCATCTTCAAATACAGGAACTTCTTCGTCATCAAAATCAATAGGAATATCCTTTGATTTCTTGTAAGCTTGATTCTCATCAAATATGACATCCCTACTTACTTGAATGTATATTCCCTCTTTCATGTAGATTCTATAAGCTTTTGAGGAAAGACCATAACCAACGAATATTCCCTTGATGCTTGTCGAGACCAACTTATTTCGCTTGTCCTTTGGAACATGGACATATGTTGGACTTCCAAATATGCAGAAATGATCCACACTTGGCTTCTTTCCAGTGAATACTTCTTCGGGTGTAGTATTATCAAGACTCTTATGAGGACTTCTATTTTGAACATACACAACAGTGATCGTTGCTTCTCCCCATAAGAACTTCGATAGATCTTGATCAAGGAGCATAGTTCTAATGCCTTCTTCAATTGACCTATTCTTTCTTTTGGCCAATCCATTTTATTCGGGATAGTAGGGAACAATGAGCCCCTCTTAATACCACATCCTTACAATATGCAATTAACTCTTTAGAGGTGTATTCCCCACCATTGTCAAAGCTTAAAGTCTTTATCTTCTTTTCGGTTAGGGTTTCCACCTCAACCCTCAACTCCTTGAACTTATCAAATACTTCATCTTTAGTTTTGAGTAGGTAGATCCATGTCTTCCTTGAATGGTCATCAATGAATGTTACATAGTAGAGAGACCTCCAAGTGTCTTGTCAGACATGGGCCCACACACATTGGAATGGATGAGATCTAATATTTCTTTAGATCTATATTCACTATGATAAAATGGCTTTCTAGTATGCTTCCCCAAATAATACCATTAATCAGTTGACTAAGAGTAGGGATGACCCTATAATGAAGATGGTCATACCTTCGATGCCATAGTTCAATGGGACTTATTTCCATATGAACAAGAGTTTGAGGAGATGGAGTGATAACCTGGTAAATACTTCCTTCACGAACTCCAATAACCCTAGCTTTGTTAATACTAGCGTTATTTCCCCAAACCAATACTTTTCCATCAACAAAAGAAATCCTTTCCCCCTTATCTTCTAAACAAGAAATAGAAAGTAAATTATTTTTCAAACCTGGAACATAGAGAATGTTGTTGAGATGCAACTTTGATCCATTGTCCAACTTTAATGATGTAGATCCTAGGCCTCTAACAGCATAGCTTTTGTTGTCACCCAATTCCTCTGCATGGGAGGATGACTCCTTTGATAGTGTGTGTAGTTGCCTACTTTCACCTGCCATATGTCTCAATGCTCCACTATCAATGATCCATGCAATATCATCAATAAGAGATCCTGTAAGGGTAGCCAAGAATCCATAACTCTTGACTTTGTTGAATAGGTAGTAGACGATCTTCTTGATCCATTTTCCAATAAAGTTGAAACCCAATCTTATGCAGTTCACCATAGAGGGAGAATCCATGCCAACAAAGTGATCTTCGACTTCTCTTGACCTTAACTCTAATTCCATGTTGGAAAATCAAAGATCTTATATTAGGGTTTGATTCTCCTTTCTTGATAATTGCTTGTGAGTGTTTTGGCTTCTTTTACTTCTTTATTACCTTATCTTTCATCAAGCAATTATACGTACATGAAGATCACAAAACAAGAGACACAATATATAGGCACATTCTAGGGAAAAACCCCCCTCAAGGGGAAAACCCAATCAAAGTAATTCTTCCTTTCAATAGTATTCTTTGAGACTCTTCACCCTAGACCAAGACCAGAATTTCCATCCACACCATGTCAGCCTCTAAGATCTTCGACCCCTTCCAGCAACTTCGACTAGGCAGCAGTTCCCAATAGCATGCGGCTTCCGAAAGAAAACCCTAGGAGACTTTGATCTCCTAAACCATACCACGAAACAGAGAGAGAGAGGCACCAAAAGTTTGATTTTTCTCCTCTAGAGACTTCCCCAAACTCACACTTCTTTCCTCCTTCCAACAACATACTTCGCATTTCCTAGCTCTTGTAGAGATATCGAATTTCTTGAGTGCGTGAGTGCTCCAAATGACTTCGACCTCCTTCAAGATATAGCCTTCTTATGGGTCGAATGGGGGTCTTTAGGCTGACTTGATCTTCCTTAGTTCGACATGATGTGAAGGACACATAATTCGTATTTTACTTTATACAAAACCTTTTTACATGATCTGAAAGACCAAGAAGAGTCTCTTCAAATGTACAATGACTCTATAAACTCAATATTAATCCTAGGAGTCCACAACGAGGACTTTGACTAATATAATGATGACCCAAGCATGAAACACATGCTTTATTAAGTTATTATTACAATAATAAAAATTTGTTTCTTTATTCTTTTGACAAGTACATTATTGAAGACCGAAAATAGTTACTTTTCCCAACATGAATAGCCTCCTTTGAGGTCGACTTGATCATCTTAAGGCTGACTTGGTGTGGAGACAACATAATTCATATTTGACTCAATACTTTACCTTTTTACATGATTCAAAAGCCCAAGAAGGGTCTCTTTAAAAGTACAATGACTCTATTGACTCAAAATAAATCCTAGAAGTCCTCAATGGGGACTTTGACATAAAACGTGATGACCCAAGCATGAAACCCATGCTTTAATAAAATTATTAAACTTGTATTAAAATTATTTTTTTGTATTCTTGTGACAAGTACATTACATGATGATTCAAATACATTAATGAAGACCGAACCTAGTTACATTTTCCAACATGTTGTGCTTAATGCACTACCTGATGAATGGGGCAAATTTGTATCAAGTATCTATGGAAAGAAGGAAGCCACTCCATTTAATGAACTTTGGTCATTATGTAAGATTGAAGAAACTAGGTTGAAGGCAAAAAGCGATGTTGGATCAAATGAACAAGTTCAAGCATTTTCTACCATGGCTAGGAAAAAAGGAAAGTTTGGTCCTCGGAAAAAGAAGAATATTGATATGTCAAATATACAATTCTATAAGTGTAATGAATAAGGGCACTACAAAAGGAATTATCCCAAACTCAAGAAGGAAAACAAGAATAGAAAGGAAAGAATGAATTCCATATCACCGACGAAGTAAAAGAACGTAAAAATAAGAAATTGAAGGAGGAAGTGAAATATCTATACTATGATTGAGATAATCTCCTTCACTTAGTTCTTTTCAGTTATAGAAGATAATAGGAAGCATCTTGATACATTAGAGCTGAAATAGAGATGACATTTATCATAGAAGCACTCGAGGATAGCTGAAGTAGAAGCCTACATGGTTGTAGTAGTCATCATGATAGAAATGAAATAGCTCATGGTATCTTCATTGTAAGCATGAAAAGACAAACAAAATAGTAGTAGATATGATTGGAAGAAATGTCATCTAGCAAGATAAAAGAAAGATCATCATACATCATCATTATTAAGGATCATTTGTGATCTGAAATGACCATGTAATTTAAAACGAAGTAGAATGATTATGCCATCAATGAGCTGAATGTTAACTTAAGGTGCGTTGATCGCGTGAACAGAAGGGAGAAAGAATATGATGCAACGGAACTTAAAACATTAGATGCATAAGAAATAATACTTGAAACTGTAACAACACAGCGATGCCAGACAACGATGTTTATTACGGAGTTCGTCCCTGATGGACTACGTCTCTGGGTCTGCTTTCAAGTTGGCGTTCGTCCTTATTAGGATTGAATCCGTAAGAGATGATTGTACAATGATTTGATCATACTAAAATTGCTAGTAGGCAATTCTGATCAATGTAATGAGGAAGCTCTCTGAATAAGATTTCCCACACCGCTTACAGTTCCTGATTCCGACTCCGGATGCTCATGTAGCTCTGAAAATGAAATCGCCTATGTCCTCCTTTGACTGCACCTGAAAACTTAAAATACTTCTAAACTCACCATTATCATCTTGAATGACATTCCCCTTGCTTAAATAGCCCTGCAAGTGCACTCCTTAACCTCTCAGCTTGATCTGGGGTGTATGTGCTAGCTCCATGAGTAATTTTAGGGTTTGTTAAGGTCATTTTGGTGACATTACACCTTAGGTGTATTAATTTAATTTCAAAATCAAATTTAAAACCCATTTTCCGACCTTGGTTTAGTGCTAACCGCTAACCATTAGCTGATCAGGCGGAGTTGCTCCTACTAGCACATGTGAACAAAGGTTCTTACACCGGCAGTTCCGGTTTGTTTAACCAAGCGGTTTGCTGACTCTGACGGTTGCGGCTTAACCTGCAAAACGTTCACATGTCCTAGCCCTGGCGGTTTCATTGTGTAAACTTTAACGCTAACCCTGACGGCTAGCTTGACTGCTGATGTAACCTGATCATACAACCTTTTCTCACTGCGGTTACTTAACCTAGTGGCTAACTGTTATAACTTTGGTTTATGTTTTATAATATAGTTTTGTCATTTAACAAGCCCAAAAGGTGTAATACCATGGTTAATATTATAACATAAGGTTTTGTTTATGCTTAGGTTTTATTGCAATGGGTTTTGAGCAAGGTTTTAGGGCTAGGATTTGAGCATAGTTTTAGGTGATAGGAAATAGCATAGTTTTATATGCAATGGTATTTAGAACATAGGATTTAACTTAGGGTTTTAGGTCATGGACATAGGGCGAGGTGTTTATGAGCATGGTTAGTATCATGGTTATTTTTTCATTTAGCATAGGGTTTAGCATAGATGCTTAATGCTAGGGTTTTTTAAGAGTAGGCAAAGATATAGGGCGATAGTTTAGGAGTTAGGGTTTAGGTCTAGGGTTAGGTCTTAATTCTCATTAGCTTTACAAGACCCATGTTGACTCTGCAAAGAGACATCGGCGAAACTGAAGCCTTCACTGGACGATCGACCCCTGCACATCCTTGTGGTCTCCGTCGACATTCGTCAATATTACAAAATGACGACCATCACAACTTTGCAACTGACACTGGTGATGACGAAGTTAATGAAGCTCGAACCCTCTTTGAACATGATATCTAAGAATATGTTGACTCGACTTTTGAAACACTTCGTACATGCAAGATTGACTAGATCCTCCTGGATCATTCCTCTCCACTTGAAAGCTTTTGGACACAAAAGTTTGACTTTAGACAAATAGTAGGTGAGGGTAGAGTTCCTTCACTCTCCATCTTGTCTTAAGAATGTACCAATACATTCAATCAACCACTTGAAAGTGTTGACTTTGATGATGCTGAACATGACGCATCCTGTAAAAGTGACTTGTTTCTTCCATCTGCATTGTGCACAACTTGTTGATATGGAGGAACAACCTGTGATGATCATGGAAATTGTATTCTTCCAATGACATATCATGAATTAGTGATTCAAGAACATCTTTGAAAATTTTGTTTGTAGAACTTTGTTCAATACATCTAATGGGTATTAACAATCTACTTTCCAGAATAACTGAACATTCAAAGACTCCTTTAATTTCAACTTCATATCAATTACTTGACTTGATTTACTTTCCTGTTGACTGATTACTAAGTGTACTTGCAGCAAAGAACTCATCTAGATAGCCAACTTGGAATGCATGAGCTGCAACTTAGTTTGACATTGAAAGTATCTAAGTAATTGATGATTTACTTGAATCACTTTGACTTCGTCTATTAATTGTCATCTCCATTGACTAACACTTTCACTTATTGCATTAGTTTTCAAATATTGATAAGAGAACTTTAAAATTGCGTTCGAAAATGCTTTGTCATGGAAACTTATAGACTTCCTCTCCACTTGAAAAGAGGTTTCAATATTGTTTAAAAGTATGAAATGATGATACAATACCAAAGAAATGTAACACTGACTTCCCCCAATACTAACTTGCACCCTTGAAACTGAAAATAAACATACCATCTGAACAAGTCTCTAATTAGACTCACATGTACCATTCCCTGCAATACATTGTTGATGATGATAATTTCTAGAATTCAGTTGAATGAATGAGTTGAAAGTCATTTTTTCTTTAAGAAGATGTTCATAGGACATCAAATGTATCTCATGTTGCTTATCCTATTTATGAATAAGATTTCTTGGAAAAGAATTAACCAACTTGACCAATTGATCTATAAATTGAATCTCGCATTCCGAACAATCATCCTTATGTTGTTCCTTAATAAACATGAGTACATATTTACTTGAACTTATTAACTTCTTCACTTGATTTGTAACAATTAAATCCAAGTTTGATTTGACTTTACGTGCCCTAACAATAAATTCAACCCCTTCTTTCTTTAGGTGATATTTATGTTCTCTTATGTAAAACACTGCATCTCTATCATAAAGATAAGGACTTCCTAAGACAACTCCACATATGTCTACTGGGACCACATCTAACTCTACTTCATCAATGTACTTAGATGTAATTGCAAATTTTAACCGACACTGTTTTGTGACATGTATCTGAGTTGATTAATTAAGCCAACCTAATGGGTATGGTCTTGGATGATTCCATGTCTCCAATCCCAATTGATTAACTATATGTTCAGATACTAAATTTGCTTGCAATCCATTGTCAATCATTGTGTCAATCTTTGTATGCTTAGAAGTTATCCTTATGTGGAAGAGTTCAACTCTTTGATCCTTATTTGAAGAATTTATGTTTGATGATGATGATGATGTTATAGTATTAGAACTTGAGTCAATGTCAAAAGTTTTACCTTTCGAAACCATAGCAGTTATCCTACTTTCATCTCCTGAATCAAAACCTAGATCTTGTTGGGTCACTGCATTCTCTTTCATTCCACCCTTCTCCTTAAGGAACTTCTTAGGGTTAAGTTCTGGATGAAGCTTCCAACACCTAGATTCATCATGACCGATCATTTGGCAATGAGAACAAATAGGCCTCTCACTGTACTTCTGAATTGTCGTTGCTTTCTTACTCTTCGTACCACTCTTTCCCTTGCCTCCATTGGAATCCTTGGTTTCCATTGACTTGGATGCATGCGATGAAAACTTGAATGGTCTACCACCTAATTCAATATGTATGGCTTGAACACACACTTGATCAAAGTCATCAAGATTAAACATTAATAATGTATGCTGCAAATATGAATGTAAACTACCGATGTACTTTAACAAAGTTTCACGTGAATCCATTGACGTACCAAGCGCGAGCGCTTTCTTTCTAAACTCCTGAGTGAACTCCTAGACACTCTGTCCTTTACCTTGCCTCAAATGTTGCCAATCAATAACAACTTGCTGCATGTGACCTAAAGGATAGAATTGCATCCTAAGAGCTTTTAAAAACTTAGACCATGACGAGAGAACTTTTCCTTTAAGCTTTACATCTGCTTGTGTTTGACTTTCCTACCAGATTCAAGCAGTACCTCTCATTCTAAGTGTAGCTAACTGAATTTTCGTTTTATCATCAGAAATGTTCTGAATACGACAATACACTTCTAATTGTTTAATCCAATTATATAGTTTTTCAGGATCCATTTCGCCATCATATATAGGTAACTCAAACTTAACATCAAGTTTTAAAAGACATGATTTCTTAGGTTTCTTTTCCTTATCTGAATTAGATTTAGAAGAGGAAGAAGAAGATGATGGAGATAATGGAGGAGAAGTAGGTTTGTCAACCTTGCCTTTTCCCTTGTCTTTCTTCGATGCTTTCGAAGAGGCTGCCACATATCTTGCCCTCTTCTCTTGGAGAAGCTCTTCCAAATTTGTTGCATGCCCAAGAACATCTGCTACACTTGTGCCTCAGAGATCTTGGTCTCTTCAGGAATGTCTCTTGTTTCAGATCCTGTCATTGTCGACTTATGAACAACTCTTCGCTTTCCAATTTTCGGATTGCCTTCTTCAAGCGTCCCTTCTCCATGTCCCAACCTTGACCTAGTTAACATCTACTGGCAAATTCTACTATCGCAACCTGCTCTAATATCAAATTATATGATCTGAAATGACCATGTATTTAAAACACAGTAGAATGATTATGCCATCAATGAGCTGAATGTTAACTTAAGGTGCGTTGATCGGGTAAACAGAAGGGAGAAAGAATATGATGCAACGGAACTTAAAACATTAGATGCATAATAAATAATACTTGAAACTGTAACCACACAGTGATACCAGATAGCGATGTTTATTACGGAGTTCATCCCTGATGGACTATGTCTCTGGGTCTGCTTTCAAGTGGGCATCGATTCTTATTAGGATTGAATCCGTAAGATATGATTGTACAATGATTTGATCAGAATGAATTTGCTCGTAGGCAATTATGATCATTTTAATGAGGAAGCTCTCTGAATAAGCTTTCCCACGCCGCTTACGGTTCCTAATTCTGACCTGGATGCTCTTGTAGCTCTAAAAATGAAATCGCCTATGTCCTCCTCTGACTACACCTGAAAGCTCAAAATACTTGCAAACTCACCATTATCATCTTGAATGACATTCCCCTTGCTTAAATATCCCTGCAAGTGCACTCCTTAACTTCTCAACTTGATCTAGGGTGTATGTGCTAGCTCCATGAGTAATTTTAGGGTTTGTTAAGGTCATTTTGGTGACATTACACCTTAGTTGTATTAATTTAATTTCAAAATCAAATTTAAAACCCATTTTCCAACCTTGGTTTAGCACTGACCACTAACTGTTAGCTGATCGGGCGGAGTTGCTCCTGCCAGCGCATGTGAACAAAGGTTCTTACCTAGGCAGTTCTGGTTTGTTTAACCGAGCGGTTTGCTGACTCCGACGATTGCGGCTTAACCTGTGAACCGTTCACATATCTTAGCCCAGGCAGTTCCATTGTGTAAACTTTAACGCTAACCCTGACGACTAGCTTGACTGCCGACGTAACCTGATCATACAACCTTTTCCCGATGCGGTTACTTAACCTGACGGCTAACTGTTATAACTTTGGTTTATGTTTTATAATATAGTTTTGTCATTTAACAAGCCCAGAAGGTGTAATACCATGGTAAAGATTATAACATAAGGTTTTGTTTATGCTTAGGTTTTATTGCAATGGGTTTTGAGCAAGGTTTTAGGGCTAGGATTTTAGCATAGTTTTAGGTGCTAGGAAATAGCATAGTTTTATATGCAATGGTATTTAGAACATAGGATTTAACTTAGGGTTTTAGTTCATGGACATAAGGCTAGGTGTTTATGAGCATGGTTAGTATCATGGTTATTTTTGCATTTAACATAGGGTTTAGCATAGATTCTTAATGCTAGGGTTTTTTAAGAGTAGGCAAAGATATAGGGCGATAGTTTAGGAGTTAGGGTTTAGGTCTAGGGTTAGGTCTTAAGTCTCATTAGCTTTACAAGACCCATGTCGACTCTGCAAAGCGACATCAGTGAAACTGGAGCCTTCACCGGACGATCGACCCCTGCACATCCTTGTGGTCTCCGTGCGACATTCGTCAACATTACACAACGACGACCATCACAACCTTGCAACTGACACTGGTGGTGACGAAGCTGATGAAGCTCGAACCCTCTTTGAACATGATATCTAAGAATATGTTGACTCGACTTTGGAAACACTTCGTACATGTAGGATTGACTAGATCCTCTTGGATCAATTTGCTAAATGAGGATCATCGACTAGAATCTTTATAAGGAGGTTCACCTCTACTTGGAAGATGTAGGTGTCTTGTTGATAGTCTACATTCCACCTTGTGTGGGATCCATTGTTTTGAAGGACGATGGTTTGATGAAAAATGAGTGCATCATGTTAAGTTGGTTGAAGTACTTTCATATTCAAGCAAGGAAAGGAAGTTTTCAAAGGAAGTCTAGATGACCACATGAAGGAAGAGGTATGTATATATTTGGTAATAGATAGATAAATTCATGTCATCATATGGTTGTGGTTAGAATGGTTGAATGCTCTATCTCGTGAGCATGATCAAAGAAGAAGGATCTCTTCCATTAGAAAGATGCATGAAGGCATGTAGACAAGGTTCCTTGAACTCTTCTACATATTGATAAGATGAAATCAACATAATATAACCTCATATGGAATACAATTTGGTTGTCAATCATGGTTCCTATGTTGAAAGAACCATGTAAAGAAGATCCCAAGAAAGCAATATGTGAATAAAGAAAGGAGAGTTCGTGAAAGATGCAACTATAGTCATGTAAGATAAGATATGTGATCAACATCTGATAACTAGAAGGATTAGCTATGACATATCGATAGAGAAGGTATGAAGACCCTGATCAAGTTTGGAAAAGGAAGGAAACCCTTGATGTTGAATGTCTTGGAGATAGAGTCATACATGTGAAGGATGTTGATGTTACAAGAAGTTGATGTCATGATAAAAGGCCATCATAGAAAGGTAACTTTGATTTGATGTTCAATTTTTGTTTTTTTTTTAACATTTGGTTGGATTAAAACAGGGCTACCAAAAGGGAGTTGTAGATACAACTAGTACTCTTGATATTTGATGGAAGATCCTAAAATAAAAATAACTTGGAAGAGTTAGTTGTATGAAGGAAAACCAAGATGTGGACTAGAAGATCACTTTCCGATGAAGAAAAGGATAACATGACTATTGGTTCAACCCCCATGGTTCGTTGAAGGAAAGTAATGGAGAAGATGATCGATGCCTTACGAAGAAGATTTGGAAGATGAAGGATCCATGATGAAGAATTTGAAGTACATGACATTATAAATAGGAGCCCTACAAGCAGCTGATAGTACCATGATCTCCACCAAAGAGCAGATAGTTGTTGTTGCAAACAAGTCACTAGTTGATAGGGAGCTTAGGCAAGTCCCTAGTTAAGAGGGAGTTTGAGTATATTCATTTTATAGGAATGAGTATATCCTCCCTAGTTGAGAGGGAGAGATAAATACATCATTCTTGTCTTCATGTTATGAAGAAAGAATGGAGGATTGGGTAAGCATCTAAGATCGATTCTGATACTCTTTGAGGATGTGGTAGGGAATCCAATAAGAAAGAGTAGTCGAAGAGGAAATTCCTTGAGGATGTGTTATTCCAAGACAAGAATTCTCCTAAAAGGACATACCCTTTGAACACCCATGTGGGGTATGTGCCTTGAGAGACAATGATGATCGTGTCTATCGGTCATTTGTCTCACCAACATTGTGCTATGATCTTATGAAGACATAGAATTGATAGTCAAGGCCTTGCTATGTGACAATGGTTGTTGGTATGATGAGATGCACCGACATACGCTGAGAAAGTAGCTTATGAGATGGCTTACCAATCTGACTCTTCTTATGAGAAGTCTTTAGTATGAGAATGTCTAAGTACCATGTATGGATTATGAATACCTCCCTAGTTAAGAGGGAGTGTTGAAATATGTAACTAGGTTCAGTCTTCATAATGACATATTTAATCATGATTTTATGTATTTGACTTAAAGAAGAAAAATAAATTTATTATTGTCATTCTTGATGCATGGGTTTCATGCTCAAGATTATTTTTATAGGTCAAGCACCCATTGAGTGTTTTTGGGGCTTGTCATTAATTCAACAAATCAATTGAGTCATTGTCATGTATGGAAGACCATTTTGGGCATGTTGTATATTGTTAAAAAAAATTAAAATGTCAAATAGACCCTCCAAGACCTTGTCAACGAGAAAATATCAAGCCAGCCTTCATGAGAAGACAAGTTGGCCTCCAAGCAACAATTCGACCTATAAGAGAAGCCTATATATTAGATACTTTGACCTCCCTTGAAGGGTACTCGCTCATTCACACAAGAGATTCGACCAAGCAAGAGAAAGATACCAAAAACGTTTGAAGAAGTGGAGGACTAGAAGAGGAAGAAGAAAGCAAAGTTTTGGGACTATTTTTGGGTTATTTCCTTCACACATGCGAGAAAAACTAGGGCACCTATTGCAGTAGCTAATATCGAATTGCAGAATTTGAGTTAGGGCTTCAGTTGGCATATCTTTCAAGCCAAGTTTCCAAGAACAAAGGATCAATTCAAGCGAAGGAGAAAAGAGGAAGAAATCACCATCTTTCCCACATGTGCAAGAGCTAGGGTTTCTATAAAAAAAATTGTTGGGGGTTGAAGAAACTGATGGGGCTCAAAATTGAAGAAGAAATTGTTGGGGGTCGAAGTTGCAGAAGAATTTGTTGGGGTCGAAGTTGCTAGAGGAGTTACTAGAAGGAAATCTCATTAATGAGGAAGGATTGGCTTGGTCTTGGAGGGGACTTTTACAAGAGTCTTAGGTCTTGGCATTCGTCATTTGAAGTTCTATGAGAAGAGAAGGGTTCTTGTGGGTTTTCCTCTCAAGAGTGTTGAAATATGTAACTAGGTTCAATCTTCATAATGACATGTGTAATCATGATTTTATGTAATTAATGTAAAAAAGAAAAATAAAATTATTTTATGCTTGAGACATGGGTTTCATGCTCAAGGAATTTTATTTTTATAGATCAAGCTCCCATTATGAGCTATTAGGATTGGTCATTGAGTCATAAAATCAATTGAGTCATTGTCATGTATTGAAGACCCATTTGGGCATGTTACATATTGTAAGAAATTTATTTGAGTCAAAAGGATTGTCAAGGAAATCCCTCCAAGGCCATAAGTTCAAGCTCCAATTCAATTTGGCCCATATGCATCATCGAGTCGGTTTGCCAATGAAGTCGGCCTATTTTGAAGCCTAACAATGCTTATGTAAAGGTCTTAGCCTCTCTCAAAGGCACTCATAGAAGCAAATATAGAAGTTCGATCTAGAGACAAAGAAGAACCTAATATCCAGCGAATAAGGAAGGAGGAAGAGCGAAGACCTTTTTGATCTGTTTTTAGGGAAAATATCCTTCACACGTGCGAAGTCAAGGGAATCTCTCTGCAACAAGAAGACCAAAATTGCAGTCACTCTAAGAGGACTGAATTTGGGTGAAAAGAGTCAATATTGTAGGTTGAATTGTTGAAGAAGAAGTATCTTTCCAAGCGAAGAAGAAAAGAGGACAAATTCCGCATATTCTATCTCACATGTGTGGCCTAGGGTTTCTACAGTAAGCTCGAGTTACAATCAATACGTTGCACGTCCGAAAGGAAGGTTGAAGGAGCAGTTGCTACGATTAGAAAGCAAGTTTGAACAAAGTTGACATTGTGGAAAGGAAGCAAATCTTGGGGAAGGCTTTGACTTGGTCTTGGAGGGGTTATTGGTCAAGGGTCTAGGTCTTCGAATTTGTCAATTGAAGATTATATAAGAAGAAGAATTTTTTTAGGCTTTCCTCTCAAGTTTGGAGAGGTTTTGGCCCTAGTTGACATCCTACATCTTGTGTCCTTTGTCTCATTGTTTTTTATGATTTGGTAGTTGTTTGTTGAAGAAGAAATCATAATAATAATCAAGTTAAGAACAACCTAATTAAGAAAGTAAAAAGTCTTCACAAGTAGTTATTATTGCTAGAGAAATCATATCATCTCTCTGCCCTATATTTCTCAACAAAGAGGAGAGATTTTGGCCCTGGCTTACTGTTGAAAAATCTAGGGGCAGTTAGATTAGATGTGATTTCTCTTACTTTGATAACTACTTGTGATATCTTTTTATTTATCTTAATTACATTCTTCTTCAACTTGATTATTATTGTGTTCTTATCATCAAACAAATACCAAACCATAAAGAACAACAAGACACAAGATATAGGTGATCATACAAAGCTAAAACCTCTCCAACTGAGAGGAAAACCCAAAAGAATTTTGCTCTTCTTACAAACCTCTAATTGATGAATTTCAAGATCTATGACCCTTGACCAAGACCCTCCAAGACCAAGTCAAATATTTATTTCTTTCTAACAACTTCTGCAATTTCGATACCGAGTGGATTCTTCTGCAAATTTGACCTCCCGGCAAATTCTTCTACAACTTTGACTTTCCCAGCAAATTCTTCTGCAACTTCTTCTGCAGCTTCAACCTGCCCAACAACTTCTTCTGCAGAAACCCTAGCCTTTACACGTGCGAGAAATAATGGTAGATTCTTCCTCCTTTCCTCTTCGCTTGAGTTGATTCTCTCTCCTAGAGAACTCAACTTGCAATGTGCCCTTGAAGATTCTCTAACTCGACTTCTGCAACTCGTCCTCTTCTGTTGAAATATGTGCCCTAATCCTTTCGCACGTGTGGAGAGAAGTAGCTAAAAACAAATCCAGAAAACTCGTCATTTTCTTCAATCTTCGTCCTTCTTTTCTTCACACCTTTCTTTCTCTTATGATCGAACCTGTGTGAGTGAAGTGAGTGTCCAAAGTGAGGTCAAAGTCTCCCTTACATATAGGTCTTTCATTGGGTCGAATTGATCCTTTTAGCCCAACTTGATCTTTGCAACATGACGAGGTCTTGGAGGGTCTTTTGACTCAAATAATTTTTTCTTTACAATATATAACATGCCCAAATGGGTCTTACATACATTACAATGACTTTTTTGACTTGTAGACTTAATGACAAGCCCTAGAAGCTCCCAATGGAAGCTTTACCTATAAATAAATTTCCCTTGAGCATGAAACCCATGCCTCAAGAATAACAATAATAAATTAATTATTCTCTTTTCATTAAATACATAAAATCATGATTACATATATCATTATGAAGATCGAACCTAGTTACATATTCAACACTTACATCTTATATCTTGTGTCCTCTTGTCATATTTGTTTGGTAGTTGTTTGATGATAGAGAACACTAATATTAATTAAGTGAAAGAAGAAGCTAATCAAATTAATTTAAAGAATGGCACAAGCAGTTATCAAAGTAAGAGAAATCATCTATTTAGTTGCCCCTACATTTCTCAACATGCATATATGTGAAAAATGAAATAAAGGACGTACAACAGGAACAAGGAATTTGCACGTGATGTGCTTTTTCCAGAAGTCTCTTTTTTGTTTTCTTAGTTATGTTGTGTGGCCATGCAATCAATAAAATTCTATAGTAGTTGTAGGTGCTTCAAGGGGATTGCATGAAACATAAAGATGTAACTTGTAATCAAAAGTTTTCACAACAAATAAAATGTGTTTAGATTATTAATAAAGAAGGAAATTTCAAACGAAATATAACCTCTATGATTCATGATACGTTCTTCTCTTCTCCATCCTTTCATAATGCAATATTGGAGATTTTTTTTAGCTCTCTATATTCATAGAAGTAACCAACACTTACAACAAATGCATATTAACAAATCGATAAATGCTTGTCCTTTGCTTGAAATTCATGCATATCTCCATGGAATTCATTCATCTTATTTTAGTTCTGTTGAAGGCTCGAAAAATCAGGACTCCGACAAGGGGGATAACCACCTAGTCCGGACCTTAGGACAACTCATTTTCCATTTGGAATAGTGGCTCCAACTGGGGACGATGGGACCAGTTTCCCAATCTATTTATGATGTTTGTGCTAATGGGACGATGTTTTTCTTTTTTGGTTTTTATAGGGTAAATACTTATTCTAAATTTAATCTATCTTCTAACTATTATATGCAATCTATCATAATCAAAGAAAACATTTAACTTTAAAACTATCCCAGGAGTAACATTTATATATGCGACCTAAAATGATTTCTGAACATAATTGATAATAAAGATCATTCAATCACGATAAGAAGAGAATCCATTTAATAATAATCATTTCATATAAAAAGTTAGCCGAAATTATATGAGAGATATATCGCATAAAGATTCATTCATATATTCAACATAAAGAATAAATCATCATCATACAAAAGTGCAATAATGATAACTAAGAATTTAAACTTTCATACATAAATAACTGAAAATGATTTATTGCTTGATACACAAGTAAAAAGCATTAAGAGATAGAAGTACCATTTGTAATACGTTCTACTCATGTGCTCCAGCAATATTGATCTACCTTCAAATCACTTAACATCGACTAAGAGTACAGAAGTGTAATTTCAGTAGAAGATGCTAAACTCAAGTAGAAAATAAATCTCGTTCCATTAATTTACCAAAACCTCCTCAGTGGGGGGCAAAATGCACGTTCTGAACAATGTTTTTGATATAATTTCTGGACCCCTCTTTAAATGGATGAGAGGGGTTTAGATACTAATCTATGAAACTTTAAAAATAGAAATTACAAAAATAGATGAGGAGGTTTAAACGACCTACCTCATTTTAAGCTAACATAAACAAAAACAAAAATAAAATATGTGTATGACTAATCCTACATCTAGTCCTTGAGATTGCAAATATTCAGCATAGGTTTAAGGAGTGTTGGTTGGTCGACTAAAGCTTTTAGTTGTCCTATGAATACAGCGTTAGTGAGTGTTGGCACCATTTTCTCGGTGGAAGTAATCAGGCACTTCAGGGTCATCCATTGGCTGTGCGGTTTCACTAAGTATTTCCAGTATTCTTCCCAGTTCAACGTGTTTACTTGTCTAATTGCCTCTGCCTTTCCATCCGCCGCCTGTTTCCATACTGCTTGAAGCTGTTATGCTTTTGGAAGAAACCCAGGGGTGGTTTCTGCGACCAAATTAGCATTGTGTAGATTTTCATTCACACATTCTATGGCGTTGTTTATTGTTACTGCCGCATCCTCCATTGCCTGTTCTACCTCTTTGAGCCTAGAATCCCATTTTGCAAATAATATTTTTTATGTGATTCATCTATTTTGGGCATATCTGCTCTTTTCCCATCTGTTAGCGCTCAAATCTACCTTAGGCTGAAATAAGGTAAAACTCGAGGCTACATCAAACCACACTCAGCCTCGTAGCTAGCCCTACGAGGATAGGAGAGGGCTCTCTCTGAGTCAATCTCGGCAAAAGGTAATCAATGAGGCTCGAGATGACTAAATTGATGACTAATTTTAGGCTATGTATGAAGTACAAGGACTTTGAAATTGGTTTTTTGAAATTTTGTTGAATTCAAGGGAAAGGCAATTTTGGGTGCGGGGATGAGGCACACTTTTTGCAGAGGTCTACTTGGGGCAAGATAGGCGATTGTTTTGATGCCCTTAAAGTGATTGAATGAATAGATCTGACTGGTGAGAGGTTAAGGAGAGTAAGAAACATTCAAGGATTCTCCCTAAATAGATGAAAACATGGAAAATTAAACAAATTTAAAGGCAGAGCATAGCAAATTTATGGATTCTACCTTAACACTTCATTTGTTCAATTGCAGAAGATTAAAGAAGGAAAGCGGTACATAGAAACAACTTACAAGTACTGAAAGAAACACACCATCAACACATAAAGCCACATGAATCCCAAATAGTGCTGCAAAACCCTGGTCTTTCCTTTGCCAAAATGCCAATAAAATATGTACAATAATGTATCAAATCATTCCCAAGAGTCCAACCTCTCCTACTAAATGAAAATTTACATATATAGACCAATCTATCCTCATTCCCTAACCTCTAGGGGTCGATCTCCTCCTTCTAGGAGTAGTTTGAAGAAATTCTAAACATGGAGAAAGAATCTAGATGACCAAACAACCTGCCTCTAAAAAGAAGGAAACTGATTCATTACATTAATTTCTTGCTAATTTGTGAATGAATCATCTAGAAGAAGGTAGATAAGTGCCATGTTACCTTACATACATCAAATTACATCATGTTGGGTCAAAAATTACATCAAAGAGTTAAACTGGTGAAAACTAGCCGAATCCCTGAGCTGAAGATGAAAAACTGGGCCAAAAACTGTATGCGTAGCGCCCTTGATCCCTATGCGTAGCGCACATTTGAGCCTATTTGTGGGGCACTTCCTGACATCCAAATTGAGCTCATGATAGCTCGTTGGAAAGCCCTAGATGTCTACTTTCCAACCCAAGTGGAATTTTCCAATTTGGAGCTCATTTTCCCCCTCAAAACTGAATTCTCCTAGAGGTACTTCCTGTTGTTGGAAAAGGTGGCAGCAAGGTGGTTTTCATGATGTTTTTGGGCATTTTGACCATCCAGATCTCAATGAATTACTTCGGCAATGGCTGAACATGTGTATTTCTTCATGAAAAATCCAAAACTACAAGCCATTTGTCATTTGGACCTCCCAATATTCAGGGTAGCGCGCTACGCGTAGAACTAAAAAACCTGTTTCGCAAGCCAAAAATTTTGAAACGACAAAATTTTCTCCAAATTTGCCCAAATTTGGAGTGAAGACCCTCCATCATGTATCATGCTCAACTAATGAAGCCTTGGCCAAAACTCGAAGCGGATCAGGCCTTTTGCGTTGTTTATGCGCTTTGCTCAAACGCCTCTTGAGGATCTTCATTCTCGCTTTGCAAACATGCATGCGAGCCCAATAGTGAGTTTTCATGTGACGAAGCATGTCCTTGTCCCTATTTGTCTTCGCCAACAACTTCTCCAAATGAGTGTTTACCCAGATGAGCATTGATTCTCGATCAATAGGTGTCAAATCACCAGGTCTCCTTCGGGCCAATTCCCGGTCTTCTCGGATTTTCCGCAGCTCATAAAGTTCATGTTCATCTTCCAGCTGTTTGTTGCGCTGCTCCAAATAGTTGATCACCCACTTAGCCATCTTAATTTCTTTTGCAGTGACTCATTCTCGGCCCTTTGCTCTCGGATGATCTCCTTTAGCTCCGAGCTAGGAGAGCTAGCATCAACATCAATGATATCCGTGTCCTGGCCTCCAAAAGGACCCTCATCAACCATGGGTCTCTTGCCCCTGTCCTGAATCAGTACCTGTGCTGAAGATGGAGGCGAGACCCCTTCCACCCCGGGTGGAGATAGTACTCATCGTGCAGATGCAAATAAGGCCCTGTGGCCTCGCTGATATGTCACATATGCTGGAGCATCTACATGCTCTGTCTCAGGAATGTCAAAATGTTGTGAAGGCCCTCCCTCATCATGAACTATCTCTGGTGGTGGCTGAGGCGCTGTGAAGAGGTCACGAGAAATAGAATCCTCCCATGTAATGCCCTGCTGTGCCAACTGATGAATCACCACGATCTTGATCAATGCATAATGATATATGCTCCTATGCTAATGTGCTGGGCTCTTCCTTTGCACTAAAGGCACCATCCTCTCTATGTTGCAAAACATAAAGTATGGGATGTTCATCAGACGCACCCTTGTAAAATGCATCAACAAATGAACATGGTATGCATAAAGACGCAAGAATCTGCCCTCACAACTGAAATACCGAATGATGGGTTTCATCAAAGGTGCAAACCGATCATTCAGGTAGTGGAAAGGAAAAACTCTGCTCAAGTGCTTCATATACCCTGGTTTAATATATGGCTCATAATATGATTTCTCTAGTTGTTGATGCTTATTCCATTGCTCCCTGATATTTGGCATCCCAGTGGCCTCTGCAATAGTATCTGGTGACAAAATGAAATTAACTCCAGCGAGGTTTACATGGCCATCTTGTAAATGGAGAACAAACAAGCGAGCTAATGCACGATGATGCTGAAATTGAGAAATTAGCTCACAAAAATGATAGCATGACTCATGACGAAAAAAATCCATGGCAAGTGGGCAGGCCTGCAATTGTACCATAGAAGTGGGCTCTTCTCTGAGATGTTTACCACCTTTTCCACCTCTGCGAGGCCTTTGTGGCACATTTCCCTCTGTTGTGGAATCACTGTCATTCTCTTGCTCATACACTGACTCTATATCTGACATGGCTTTGAAAACACAATAGCTGCAATAGGAGGACTGCAATATGTATGTTTTAGGTGTGATGGAATCCCAATTTCAGTACATACTCAAAAAACCAACTGAAGCATCATGAGAGTTATGCCATAATGGACATTTTTTTTGGTATATTTGGGCATAAAACAGTCACAAAGATATTTTGACAAATGGACAAGGGTATGAAGTGTTGTTGGCTCAAGGCTTTCAAATGGGAATGGAGCTATATTTTACCAAGGAAAGGGAGAAAAATCTTCATCAATTACTCATATGTCCTTTAATACCCTTTACAAAGATTTTGATAATGGCCTAGGGTTTCATTTGTTTTCTTATACCCAACACACCACTTCCACTCTTCAAACACACTATAAACAATATTCAAATTGATTGATTGAGTCAAAGAAACACCTACTTGCAGCTTCGGAGGCAATTTGACACGATTTAGGCGCATAAATGTGATGCTGGAATGAGTGCGTAGTGCACAGTTTCAATGCGTAGTGCACGGCCTGATGCGTAGCGCCTTTGTTTTTTTACACTGGCCAGTGAGGCCCAGTGCGTAGCGCACAGACCCAACGCGTAGTGCATTTTGTAAGAGGCGTTTGGAGCCCTTCCTAGTCTTGAAATCAGGCGTAGGATAGCTTGTTGGAAAGGTCTTTGAGTCTACTTTTGAACCCAACTAGAATTTTTCAATTTGAAGTTCATTTGCCTTGTCAAAAATCAAATCTCTCAAGACTGGTCAAAATGTGCCAAATGAGGCTGCCTCAAGGAAGAGTGTTGTGGTAGTCAACTTTTGAATGCCTTCCTCAACTCAAAATTGATCTCATGGTAGCTCATGGGAAATCTATTTGTGTCTTATTATCATTTGACTCATCAAGAAAGTCATTTGGCCAACCAAGCTAGGAGAAAACTTGATTTTCCCAAGGTCACTTTAGAGGTGCATCAATTCTCCCGAGGCGATTGTATTGTTGAAATTTCTCTAAAACCATGACACCTGTGTAAAACATGAAGGATTTTTTTCTTCCTTGGCCTGTTGTGGACAAAAACCTCTCTCAGTTTTCCCAAATTTATCTTTGATTGCTCATAAACATCATTTGAGTAAAACTTATCCCGATGTGTGAAACAAGGGATTTTGTCGAAATGAAGCGAAATGAAGGGGATAAGGGGCTTCTAAATTCTTGGCGAAATTTTTGGAAGTATAAAGGGATGTTAGGAAGTAGGGGAAAGTGGAATCGCGGAGATCGAGTGAGGGGAAGGGGTCCAAAAGGGCAAAACACAGGCCCAACCTAGAAAATTGCCAAGTTGTGGCAAGAAACTAGGGTTTGTGCAAAAATGAGGAATTTGGGGGATCTCAGTGACAGGAAGTGTTTGATAAGGTATATTAAGGATAGGGTAAGGTGTATGCACATCTGGATACAAGTTTTTCTAATGATTTGACCATCCAAGGGAAGTTGCCTTCAAAACCCTAGGAGAGGGAAATGACCTTACCTAGGCACAACTGAAGCATGAACAAGGTGTGAAATGACCCAATGGAACTTGACATGATGATGAAAACCCTCCAAATTGATGATACACTCAGTTGAATGATGACATGGACTGCCATTTGGACAATTTTGAAAGGAGTGAAAGCAAACCCTAGACCTAATGCCTAGTGACCAAATTTTGCTTGAAGACTCACTGAATTGACAAAATTTGACCTTGACACTCTGGTACCACTTTGTAAGAGCATATTTGATCACTGGAGGAAGGCTACAAAGGCTGACACTAACAAAAGCTATATTGCATCCATAAATAAATAATTGGGAAAAAGTTTTGAAATGACTGATTTGGGCTATGTTCATTACTATCTTAGCATTGAAGTAACCCAACATCCAAAATCCATATTTCTTTCTCAAAAGAAATACATTGGAGATTTGTTAAACAGATTTGGCATGACAGAGTGCAATCCTCTTTCTATTCCAATGGAACAAAACTTAAAGCTCACATCTATTGAAGGAAAGGAATTTGAGGATGCAACAAAGTATAAACAACTTGTAGGAAGTCTCATCTACCTCACTACTACCAGACCAGACATTTATTTGCTATTGGAATCCTCTCCGTTATGCAAAATCCTTGTGAGGGACATTGGTCTGCTGCAAAAAGAGTTCTAAGGTACTTGAAGGGAACTCAAGACCTTGGAATCAAGTATACACAGGTGGATGACTTCAGTTTGATTGGAGACTGATTCAGACTTCGATGGAGATAAAGAAACTGGGGTATCTACTTCAGGATATGCTATGTGTCTTGGATTAGGAGCTGTCTCCTGGAGATCACACAAACAATCAGTTCCAGCAGATTCCACAACAGAAGCAGAATACGTGGCAGCAGCTGAAGCAACGAAAGAAATTGTGTGGCTCAGGAAAATTCTTGAAGATTTGCAGTAAAAAAAGTAACAATCAATCCACTCATGATTGAAACACCTCTGCAATAAATTTGGCCAAGAACCCAAAGTTCCATGATCGAACAAAGCATATCAATACTAAATATCATCTGATTTGACATCATGTTGAGGCCAAAACAATCCATCTCCGTCATTGTTCCATAAATGAGCAAATTGCAGACATCTTCACCAAAGCACTTGGAAAAGAAAAGCTTGAACGATTCAGAACAATGCTTGGACTCACCAACATCTCTTCAGATTAAGGGGGGGAATGTTGACACCTAATCTTCATGATTGGGGGAATTTGTGTAAATAAATAAATTAGGAATGTGAGCAGTCATCGGGAGATGAACTGAACAATCACTCTTGTTGTATATAATAATAACCTACCTATGTAATAATAGATGAATCAGTTTTACTGCCTTTGGAGAGTTATTGCCTGGCCTAACAGTGATTATGGTAGAGAGGACAATTATGAACAACTCAGGGAGTGTAGAGGGTGCAGATACTATTAGAGATTTGTAGCAGCAACTGTGGAGGGGGCAGTAGACAGACTCCATAGGGGCAGTGGACAGACTGCAAGAAAATGTCAGAAGGGAGTTACAACTCATTTGGGAGCTAGCTCTAATACCATGGCAGGCCAGGCAGTAACTCCTCAAAGCAAAATTGATTCGTATATTTTTTTCCTTCAGGTTGGTCTTCATTACATACATGAGGGAGACACTGTTCAATTCATCTCCCGATGACTGTTCACATTACTTATTTATTTATTTAAATTATGTTCACCCAATCCTGATGATTAGGTGTTAACAAGGGTCATGGAAGTGAATTATTTGAAATATGTTGTGATTATAACATGACTAAGTGATGTCTTTGATGTAACCTACTGAGGGACCTTAATTGTAATTTTTCCATGATTGTAGGTGTCATTGTTAGTGAGTGTATTTGATTGATAGCCTATTTCTTCCATTTTTATGTTTTCCAATTTAAAATCTTTGACGACTATAAATTCTATAGGAATTTTAGTCTCTTTATAAATGAAACTTTTTTAGATTTAACCAGTGCAGACACTGATATACTCTACAAAAATGAGATTAAATGCAAACATAGTGGTGAGCATTTGAAATATGAGAATGATTGTAACAGTTTGATAGGTTTTAGAATCAAGCCATGAAAAGATAATACTACATTCAAGGATGATTTTGTTATAATAATCATTAGTAAACAGACACTTTTTTTAGTAATTCTTGCATGAATATCTCTATCCTTCATTTCTTTGTGTGTTGACCAGTTTCTCATTTTTTTGTAATTATCAATAAATATTGAAAAGAAATCTTGAAGTGTAGTATGCGAATATTCCTGTTATCCTCACATAGGGTGGAATCTAAACATATGTTTGCTATCATAAATTTCTATTAAACACCCCCGATTTTCAACCAATGTTTTCATGAGGATAAGTTACCCCTCATATGAAAATTATATGAAGAATCATAGATCATTATTAATGACCATATATATTATTTTGAACTTATTATTAAAGGCTATATTTTTCTTTATGCTTGGGCCTTCTTTAATGTGTTAAAAAACCTTGATGGGATGTGTATACTTCAAAACTAATTTTTAATACCTTTCAGAAAAATTGATTGCAATTGTCAGACCATCTTGCAATAATTCTATTTAGAGCCACCAAGACTATCTGTAGAACATTGAATGAATCTTTAGTTTTACACAAATGATGCATCACAAACTTAGATGTGTGAAATTATATTTTATATAAATATATTGATTTTGAATCATCATATCTTCAATTATTGGCTATATATTTTGTTATCTACGTGGATACCACCATGTTTACCACAACAAAATACAAAGAGTCGAGAGCATGAGAAAGCCTTAGCTGCAACTTACGCTACTAGAAGGACGAAGGTGAGCACCATATCATTCATTAGGATTGATTTTTTTAATACTTTATTATAGGTAATTTCAATATTTTTGAGACATTGACACCCATTGACTCTTAGTAATGTTAAACTTCACCAAATATTATGAAGGGTCAACATCTAACCAAATTTTTTTGAGTTTGTAGTTTGAATAGCTTTCTATCTTGTTGTTTATGATTTGTAGTTTGATGTAATTGTACCAGAGAGTGGATCATGAACATGCATTAACAAAAGGTCAAAGAGATGAACTTGAGGACATGCTTCATGCTTTAACCTTGGAGAGAAATTATATAAAAGAAGCAATGTGGTTTTCCCTAGACAATGTCGACGCAGCTGGCGAGGTATTATTCTCATGATGATGATGTAGTTGTGGGCTTTATCTTATCTGTTGGTTAAGAACTTTGACAAAAATATTTCCTTAAAAATTAATTGGTATGTTGCATGCATTGCAGGTAGTTGAGGTACTTAGAAAGTCTTTGATTCTAAAGTAGATGCCTATTCCAACTAAAGTTGAAAGGGTCATGTTAGTTTCTTATATTCTTCACAATAGTAATTCTACTATGAAAAATGATTCTGCATATAGGACAAAGTTTGAAGCAACATTGCCTAATATTATGGAAATATTTAAAGCACAAAGCATGTCCTCCAATTCATCTCTTCTACCCTTTGTTAAGGCAAATTCCTGATCCACTCTCTTCTACAATTACAT
This sequence comes from Pinus taeda, assembly GCA_000404065.3. Taxonomy (NCBI): domain Eukaryota; kingdom Viridiplantae; phylum Streptophyta; class Pinopsida; order Pinales; family Pinaceae; genus Pinus; species Pinus taeda. Next base: position 56,819 of record APFE031544610.1, read on the forward strand.
CATACTAGAAATCAGAAACATCGGGGCAGAAAGTTATTCAAACTTCTACAATAGTAGTGCTCCTATGACGAATGCTTCTGCATATAAGAAAAAGTTTAAAGCAACATTGCCTTATATTATGGAAAGCTATAATGAATCATACTGAAACATCAGTGGTAAGATTGTTGCAGAATATTTTAGAGTTTGTATGTTTTCGATGTGCATATCATAATAAGTGTAAAGAAGAAGAGCAGAGGATTTAGAGAAGAGGAAGCGAAAGAGGGAGTAGAGGGAGATCAACGAGAATGGTGAATTTTTTGAATAAAAACAGGGTTGTCGTTCTCTTACAGGGACACTTCGAGTCAGAAGGTCATTATCATTAAAAACTTTGATGATGGCATCATTGGAAGGACATATGAACACTTCCTTATAGCAGTATCGTGAAATACCCTAAGAAGGTCATGAGAACGGAATCTGTGAAGAAATCAAGGTTCAAGGTTTTCATCAAGGTTGTTAACTACAACCACATCATTCCCACCATGTATAGTTTAGATGTGAATTTGAAGAATGTGGTTACCTTTGATAAATTGGAGACATACAATAAGAATGTAGCAACACTAAAGGGAGTAAAAGTTTCCTTTGAGGAGAGGTTCAACGCAGGTAAGAATAGATGATTCTTTACAAAACATAGGTTTTGAGATTCTCATTTTTGAGAAGTACCACGTTAGAACTTTCAAATTTTTATATTTTGATTATTTATAGTGGCCTTGGTACCATCATACTGTTTGCAATTCCTAGACATTTTTTAGTTTCTTGAGAGTTTTGATGGGAAACTTAATCCTAATCTATCTTACATCTACCATTTATTTGGCAATTTTAGATTTGATTTATCATGTAACTCAGGATAGTGTAGGGAATATTACATTATTGGTCATCAATTAGCAAGGTGGTTGGTAGTTTTTACTCATAAAAAAATATGATAGTAAGGTAATGACTGTGTGGATCATTCTGTTAGTGTCCAACCCTAAACCCCTTATTTATGTAATAGGGTCGAGTCATAGTTATAGTTAGTTAAAGAGTCAATAAAGTCCATATTGATAATTGTAATTGGTTGACCCCCATTTAAAGAAGGGACCACAATTAGTTGCAAATTGGCCATGGTATTAGATAAATGGTATTAATAAGAACCATGGTACTGACACATGGTATTACATGTATGAATCCTACATAAAGGATAGAGACTCCCCTTGAGGAGTGTCATGTCTTATTTTGTAATTGAGCCCAACTCTATTGGAGGTTGCCCCCTCGAAGAGGCAAGTGAACATTACTTTCCTTTCTGAATAATAAAATACATGCTATTATTTCTTATAGTTCCATGTTCTGGGTATATTTCGTAACATACTTGGTATTCTCGTATCTTCTAACAGGTCAAGAGCATAACAAGTGGTATCAGAGCACTTTCCAGGGCTAGTGAGATCTCCATTTTTAGCAGAATTGTTTTTTGGCTAGAGACGCGTTCCGACGTCTTTAAACCATAGGATCTATCGTTGAGCGCATACACCTACATATATGGGGAGGTATGCATGCATGAAATACAAGAGGTGGTCACACTTGTTGGACTCCCTTTTAAACCCTGTAGGTAGCCCTTCGAGTAGTAGTGCATTAGACAAAACCATGCACAGACTGTCTTCTAAGTACCCTCTAGGTATATTGGAAGCCCCCTAGGCTCTCTCGAAACCTCACCATAGATAAATCGTTGGTCATCTCACTACTTCAGTACATTGAGAACAACACTCGAGGAGATTACTCATGTGTATAATAGGGTAATCGGGTTGTACGACTAAGGGTATGTTTGATCCTGCTTGGTTAATTCCCTGAAAGATTTGGACGAGTACTACTATCGAACCCTTATGTATATTGTGATCTATAGCACTTGACACTCCTTAAGACCATAGTTCTCTTGTCTCTTTCTAGATCACGCATCATCCTTCTCAGATCAGATCTAGCAGGTTGGGTTCTGTTGCGGCCACAAAAATTAGTTCAGCCATTTAGATATCTTAGCTTTTCCATTCAGATCTACCAGATCCACCATTTAGATCTAGCATTTTTGGTTCTCTAGGAGTCAACAATCAGATCCGCCATTCAATTCTAGTAGCAGGGGTTTGATCATCACCACATTCCTACTCATCCTATGTAGTTGAGGGTTTTGCTGATAGATCTAACTATTTGTGTGGCTCCTATACCTAGGCATGATTCTCACAGGACATTGGGTGATGTAGGAGAATCCAATTAGATACGCAACAACTGGACATGTTTTTTAAAGAATTTTCTTTTAAATTTACTTTTCAGTTTAGTTTTATTGTTATTCATTTTCAAGAAGGCTATCATAGGCAATGTTGTTACTTTTTATTTTTTGAAAGTAATTAGATTAGGGAATAGTCATAAGTAAATTAATACTTGAATAATAGCAAAAGGGAATATAACTGCAAATTACAACTGCATGTAGTTCCTCAACTGAATGAGGCTACCAGCAGCGTAAATACACAATCAAACGATGAACAAAGGGTTGCTACCAACAAAGGAGAATAGAAACCATAGAATGTAAACTCTGATAGAATATTTTAAAACAGTAAGAAAAGCATTTTGGGTATCAAACAGTTGTTATTACGAATGATTATAATTTGGTATTGCACAGAAAATTAACTACGTGATTGAGGGATTGTTAACGAGACTGTGCATCACATCGAAGCAACTAAACACTGCAAGAGAATTCATTCAATTACTTCACAAAAGAAAATCATTGAAATTCTTACAAGTAGATGATTTATCATTCTATAAATATATATACATACATTGCATAAATATTTGTTATATTTCAAAGACAACATCCTGTAACCCAACATAGGTTCAGAGCATAAGGCATAGTGCCTTCCAAAAAAATATACAATTGCCAAACAGTCCTTAGATATTTTCATTACAGACCAAGAAGGGTTCCTCTAACCCAGGACCAACTAAATAAACTGAGATAGGACCACGCTCAACAACCAAAGCTGAACTATACAAAAATTGTGTTCAAATTCACAACCAAAATCTCAGCAGAGCCATGGTCACAAATGACCAACTAACAACCCATAACTTTCGACGGATAGGCATAACTGTGGACCAATAAAAAGAAGACTTCATCTCTACAAAGACATCCTATAAGAATATATAAGATAAACAAGAAGGACCCTACTCGATTCAAGTGGAGATTGGAATGGAAGAGCGAAGAAATAGTAATAGTCAAGGACCAAACCCTTGCCACCACCACAAAGGAGCGAATTACCTGCACAATCAAGAGACAATGATTAGAGAAGAAACATAACTAGTTATATGGAGAATAAATTGAGAGAACGGTAAAGATGAGTACCCTGAAGTTCACCCGAAGTGGAGAGAAGGTTCCATAGTTGAACCCATGACCAACCACACACCAAACTCATTGATACAACATCATAACATTACCCAGTAACATAGAACGAGAGATGAGGCTAGAACCAGTAGATAGTGGGAGGGAGAGAGCCATTACCATCGGGCGGAAGGAACCAGGTAAGGGCATAGAGGAGCAAAGTGAAACTAGCAGCAATAATAACCCAAGCTACAACATAAACCTGCACCATAGAACCATAACATGGTGACCAAGACAACCTCAAAAAGGTGGTGGAGTTAATGCTCCATTAAAACCTCACCAAAAACCCCAGTTGCATACGAGCGTGGGAAGGGATCATGTGGGCCAGTTGCCACGAAGGCACCCAGCTTAGCTTTTGGGGTGAGTCATCTTGGTATCAGAGTAGTTCTTTCCTTAGGGAAGAAAAAAAATTATGGAGGTAGGAAGAAGGGGTAGAGGTAGAGCTATTGAGAGGGTAGCCTATGAACAACTGTACGAGGAAATCAGGATCCTAAGTGCCAGATTGGTAGCAGTAGAAGCAGGGAGGCATAGGGATCAAGAAGGTGGGGATGATAGTGAAGAAGAAGCTACAGCTATGAAATATGGGTCTAATGGGGAAGGGTGAGAGGTAAAATTGTTGAAATCTATTCTGTTAGCAAGCAGCAAACCGAAGCCTGAACTGTCAAACTATGATGGCATTTTATCCACTGAAGTATTATTGGACTGGATTAGCAATTTTGATAAATACTTCGAATGTGAGGAAATCAATGAGGATAGGAGGGTCAAATTTTCAGCTACAAAACTAAAGAGGCATGCAAAACTATGGTGGGACAGTGTGTAGGCAAAGCGAAGGAGATCAAATAAGCCACCAATTAAAAAGTGTACCAGAATGATCGCTAAGATGAAAGGTAAGATTTTACCTAAAATCTATTAGACTGCTCTATATAGTTTGTTACAGAACCTGAAACAAAGAGCAATGATTGTGAAAGAATATACAGAAGAATTTTATAAAGTGAATCTGTGAGCAGGTTATGTTGAAGATACCCGAAAAAAGACATCAAGGTTCGTGAATGGATTACGGATGGAGATACTGGATGAAACCAGTATTCTCTCTCCAAAATCTATAGAAGAATCATATCATAGTGCTTTAAAAGTAGAGGAGAAGATCACCAGGAAATAAAATGCCAAGAGAGGACGTGGATCTGACCAAGGAAGGGGACAATTCTTTGGCAGAAGCAGAACTACGAGCGGTAGTGAGGAAGGAAGCAGTTCAAAAACTATAGGGTCAGCTAATAAAGAAGGTAACAGTAGAGGGAGAAGGCTTTACCAGCAAGGGAGATGTAATGATGGAAGTAGAGGGAATTCCTATCAGTGTTACAAGTGTCACAAGTGGGTACACTGGTCTTTTGAATGTCCTGAAAGTGATCAAGAAGGACAAAGAGGAACATATGTTTCTCAACTAGTGGAAGCTGAGGCCCCACCTCAAGAAGTGGAGAACTTGCTTGAAATAGGAGAGGGCTTGGTGTTGAACAAAGTCTTGTTGAAGCCAGCTAAAGAGTTAGCTGATCAGACATAACGGAAAGCCCTGTTCCGGATTGTGTGTAAGTCACATGGGAAGTGTTGTAAACTAATTATTGACAGTGGAAGCATTGGTAACCTGGTAGCCATAGAGATGGTAGAGAAACTGGGTTTAAAAAGACTAAAACACCCAACCCCATACTAGATGTCTTGGTTACAAAAAGGGCATTAACTGCTTGTTGATGAGCAGTGTGAAGTGGAATTTCATATTGGCAGGGACAAGGATAAGGTGACATGTGACATTATGTTGATAGATGTGCACCATATATTGCTAGGTAGACCATGGCAGTATGACAGGAAGGTAATGCACAATGGAAAGACAAACTGTTATAAGTTTGTGAAAGATGGGATCAAACATACATTGGTACCAATGAACGAAGAGGACACAATGGAGAGTAGTGGGACAAAGGCATTATTATTATGGGGAAAAGAGTTCCTACAATAGATTAGAGATGATGAAATAAGTTTACAATTGTGCGGAGGCCAAGGAAAGTGTTAATTCATACTGAAATTAAGGATTTGGTGGAGGAAATTCAAGATATGTTATAGGAATTCAGCGATATAGTAGTAGATGATTTGCCATATAAGTTACCCCCAAAACGGAGTATCAACCACCATATTGATTTCATCGCAGGAGCTAGTTTACCTGACAAAGCTTCTTACCAAATGAGTCCAAAGGAAAATGAGGAGATTAGGAAATACGTACAAGAGTTGTTGGACAAAGGGATGATTCAGGAAATTTTAAGTCTATGTGCAGTTCCAATAGTCTTAACTCCCAAGAAAGGAGGAGAGTGGCGATGTGTATCAACACTTGAGCAATCAATAAGATTACCATTAGATATAGGTTACCTTTAGCACAAATGGATGAAATGATCGACTGCTTGAGTGGGGCAGCATATTTTTCAAAGATTGATTTAAAAAGCGTTTATCATCAGATATATATTCAAGAAGGAGATGAGTGGAAGACTACTTTCAAAACCAATGAGGGCCTGTATGAATGGCTAGTCATGCCATTTGGATTGAGTAATGCACACAGAAACTTTGTGCACTTAATGAATGAGATGCTAAAAGAATATATCAGGAAGTTCGTTTTTGTGTATTTGGCTGATATCATTATTTTCAATAAGACTAGGGAAGAACATTTCCGACACGTCAGGTGTGTCTTGGAAAAATTATAGCAGAATAAATTGTTGTTAAATTTAAAGAAATGTATGTTTTTCAAGAACGAGTTGGTCTATTTGGGATTCATGATTTCAGAGAATGAGTTAAATATGGATCCAAAAAAGGTTGCAGCTATAGTTAGCTGGCCATCCCCAAAATGTTTATTTGTAGTACAGAGTTTTCATGGGCTAGCAAGTTTTTATCGGAAATTTATAAAACAATTTAGTGGGATTTGTGTACCCATGGTGGACATTGTCAAAAAATAAAATCAGCCTTTTCATTGGATTGAGTCAGTTAAAAAGAGCTTTCAGTGCTGAAAAAGAAGATCATTGAAAGACCCATTTTGAGGTTACCAAATTTCAACAAACTTTTTCAGGTTGGTTGTGATGACAGTGGGACAACCATTTGAGTGGTACTGAGTTAAGAGGGTAAACCAGTGGCCTATTTTAGCAATAAATTAAATGAGAGTAGACAAAAATATACGTCCTATAACAAGGAATCCTATGCGGTGGTACAAGCACTAAAACATTGGAGACACTACTTGCTGGGAAATGAATTTGTTATGTTTTTGAACAATTTTGCTTTGCAATATGTCATGCAACATCATAAGCTGACTCATAAACATGTGAAGTGGGTGGAATAACTCCAGAGTTTCATGTTTTTGTTGAAACATATCAGTGGAGAAGCCAACAAAGTGGCAGATGCATTAAGCAGAAGAAGCTTGATTTTACAGGAGAGCAGAGTGCAGGTGTTGGGCTTTGAACATCTCAAAGATACGTATGAGACAGATGCGGATTTTTGGGAAGCGTATGAAGCTTGCTAGAATTTGCGGTTGAGAGACAATAGTTTGTGGTTAGATTATGGCATATAGGAAGGATTTTTGTTCAAGGGAGGACAATTGTGTATTCTAGAATGTTCAATGAGGGAGAACTTAATTCAGGAGAAACATAGTGGTGGTCTAGCTAGACATTTTGGCATAGACAAGACTTTGGACCAGGTAAGCTATTTCTATTATTGGCCAAATATGCGGTGAGATGTACAATATGTGGTGAGACGTACAATGGTATGTGGCTAGATGTAAGATGTGTCAGTTGGCAAAGGGACATAGTCAAAATATGAGTCTATATGCCCCTACCTGTTCCGGACAGGCCATGGGACTCGGTCAGTTTAGACTTTGTCTTTGGTTTGCTGAGGACATAGAAAGGATACGATTCAATCATCGTAGTAATGGATCGCTTTACAAAGATGACACATTTTATTCCTTGTAAAAAGACCAGTGATGCCATGCATGTAGTCCATTTATTCTTTACAGAAATTGTTAGCCTACATGGCTTACCAAAGCCTATTATTTGGGTAGGGACGTGAAGTTTACGGGCCATTTCTGGTGGACATTGTGGAAGAAATTAGATACTAAAATGAACTTCAGCTCAGCTTATCATCCATAGACCGACGAGCAAACAGAGGTAGTAATCGAAGTTTGGGAAATCTGTTATGTAGTCTAGTTGGAGTGAATTCACGACAGCGAGATCGTGTACTTGCATAAGCAGAGTTCGCTTATAATGATTCACCCAACATGAGTACAGGCAGAAGCCCTTTCCAGATCCTATATGGCATGTGCCCCTGTGGAGTGCACGAGTTACGAGATTTGGGTCGGTTGGAACAGAGGAGTGTTGACAGAGAAGATTTCATCAAATTTATTAATGATTTTCACGAACAGGTGAAAGCTAAATTGTAGAACAGTAGCCAAAGATATAAGCAGAAGGTAGATTTAAAATGATGGGAAGTGCAATTTAATGTAGGAGACCTGGTACTGGCACGCCTACGAAAGGAGAGGTTTCCTAGAGGAGAATATAATAGGCTCAAATTGAAAAAGATAGGGCCTTTCCGAATACTAGGGAAATTCTCTGCCAATGGATATGAATTGCAATTACCCCCGTGTATTGGGATCTCTCCCCTTTTCAATGTAGTAGACCTATACCCTTATATTTTTGATAATACGGAGGATAGTTCAATAGGACACACATGGGACATCTAGGGAGACGAAAAGATAGGGATATGGATCAGACAAATGCCCCCAGCCAAGCCTTTAGATATTGATCAAATACTGGATACTCAGGTATCTAGGCGGACACACCGAAAGGAGTACCTGCAGTACTTGGTTAAGTGGAAGGACCATCCAATCAATGATAGTCCCTGGTTGGATGCCGAATAGATTCAACACGTCGGGTATTCGATTGAAGAGCTCATGGACATGAGCCATGAGTTTCATTCACCACGGGAGCCTGATGCAAGAGCATCCAATTAGGGAGGCAACAACTAGACATGATCTTTTAAGAATTTTTTTAAATTTACTTTTTAGTTTACTTTTATTGTTATTTCTTTTCAAGAAGGTTGTCACAGTCAATGTTTTTACTTTCTATTTTTTGAAAGTAAATAGATTAGGGAATAGTCTTAAATAAATTAATACTTCAATAACAAGAAAAGGGAATGTAATTGCAAATTACAACTACAGGTAGTTCCTCAACTGAATGAGGCTACCAACAGCTTAAATACACAATCAAAAGATGAACAAAGGGTTGCTACCAATAAAAGTGAATAGAAACCAGAGAATGTAAACTCTTACATAATATTTTAGTAAAGAGAATCATTTCAGGTATCAAATGGTTGTTATTATGAATCTCTATAATATGGTATTGTGCACGAAATTAACTACATGATTGAGGGATTGTTAACGAGACTATGCATCACATCGAAGCAACTGAACACTGCAAGAGAATTCATTCAGGCACTTCACGAGAGAAAATCATTGAAATTATTAGAAGTAGAAGATTTATCATTTTTATAAGTATATATACATACATTGTATAAATATTTGTTATAGTTCAGAGACAGCATCGTGTAACCCAACACGGATTTAGAGCATAAGGCATAGTGCCTTCCAAAAAGATATACAATTGCCAAACAGTCCTCAGATATTTTCATTACAGACCAAGAAGGGTTCGTGTGACCTAGGACCAATTAAACAAACATAGACGTGACCATTCTCAATAACCAAATTCGAACTGTACAAAATTTGCATTCAAATTCACAACCAAAATCTCAACAGAACCATAGTAACCAATGACCAACTAACAACCCAGAAGTTTCGATGTATAGACAAAACTTACGACCAACAAAAACGAGTCTTCATCTTTACAAAAATAACCTATAGGACTACATAAGATAAACAGGAAGGACCCTACCCAGTTCAAGTGGAGACCGGAACAGAAGAGTGAAGAAATAGTAACCGTTAAGGACCAAACCCTTTCACCAACACGGAGGAGAGAATTACCTGCACAGTCAAGAGAATGATTAGAGAAGCAACATAAGTAGTTATATGCAGCAAAAACTAAGATAAGGGTAAATATGAGTACCCTGAAGGTTACCTGAAGTGAAGAGAAGGTTCCATAGTCGAACCCAGGACCAACGACACACCAAACTTGTCAATACAACATCTTAACATTATGCAGTAACATAAAACTAAAGCCAGGGCGGGAACTAGCAGACAGTGGGAGGCATAGAGCCATTACCATCGGGTGGAAAGAACCAAGTAAGGCATAGAGGTGCAGAGCGAAACCAGTAGCAACAATAACCCAAGATACAACCAAAACCCGTGCCATAAAACCATAACATGGTGATCGAGACAACCTCAAAAAGGTGGCAGAGTTAATGCTCCTGTAAGACCTCACCAAAAACCCTAGTTGCATGTGAGCACAGGAAGGGATCACAAGGGCTAGTTGCCACGAAGGCATTGACCTCAGCTTTTGGGTTGAGTCATCATTGGGCAAAATTAAATTTTCTAGGAATCAGCTACTGCAATATTCCTAAGCGAGGAGTAAAACTCCTTTCAGAGTAAAATAAATAAATAAATAATAGAAAAAGAGTCTAAGACTCACCCGGGACACTTATAGGAGACTTAGCCCATAAGAATCGGGCTGACTGGCTGAGCAAGGTGGTACCATTCACTTGTCAGTGTCAAAATTTCGGGTGGTCCCAGTTTTTTTTTTCACAGTAATGACAAGTGCATCGGATCATTGCATGGTACAAACTAGAGCTCAAGCTATGGCCAAAGTGAAGATCGACACCCTTGAACAAAAGTTGGAGGCATTAACGAAGTAGATCCAGACCTTAACTGACACAATCACAAAGTGTAAGTTGGGGGAACAATCAGAGGCATATGATTTTAATGAAAACCTTGAGGGTGAGTCTAGCCATTCTCTTTGCTTCTATGGAAACCACCAACAGTCCCAGCTTCGACCACCCAAGCTGTACATGTATAAATTTGATGGCTCTCATCCAACCATATGGCTAGCACAAATGGAGCAACATTTCGCATTGAATCATATCAGAGATGATGCGCCTAAGCTAAGTGTGGGAAGCCTATACTTGGAGCAAGAAAGATGGCAATGGTGGCAGTGGCATCAACACTACTATGCAATGCCACTAACTTGGCAGATATTGTCAAAAGCCCTTTCTGATCTCTTTGACCATGAATCTAACTTTTTGAGTTGTCTTACTAAGCTTCGATAAACAAGCATAGTGCAAGAATATATTAAAGCCTTTGAAGCATTAGCCTTCCACAGAGGAGGTCTAGCAGATGAATTCTACTTGGAATGTTTTATCAGTGGTCTCAAAGACACCATACAAGTCCATGTCTGACTAAAACACCCAGTCTCATTACTAGCAGCTTGCAAGAGAGCTCGTGAGGTAGAATGCACATTAGCGGCCCAGTCGACTCATCCAAATTTCATAGTCAAGGGATGCCCCACCCAGGCTTCGAGCACTACCCAAACACTTAAGTTTCAAAAGGTGTCACCAGTGGAAATGGCGGAAAGAAGAAAACAAGGATTGTGTTAATACTGTGATGAGAAATACTCCGCATGACATAAATGCAAGGAACCCAGATTCTTTCAAATTGATGATACTGATTATAGTTCATTTGAGGAATCCCCACCATTTGAGGGACCAGAGGAGGAAGATGAGGACAACTAGCTGGACAATAAGCTCCCATCTACACCTGAAGAACCAGTTATCTCACTTCATGCTTTGGCAAGAATTTCTTCTCCCCAAACTCTCAAAATTAGAGGTTTTATTAAGCATCACCTTGTAGTAGTCTTGATTGATAGTGGCGGTACACATAACCTTATCCATCAAAGAGTCGCTGAAGCAGTGCATTGTTTTGTTAGAGCAGTCTTTAATTTCCATGTATAGATTGCTAATGGGGGGACAATGAAATCTGAAGGCCGTTGTGAAAATGTCAAACTTCAAATGGGGGATTATCACCTAAAGACCCACATGTTTGCCATCAACATGGGTGGGTGTGACATTGTCTTGGGTGCTGAATGGCTCCGCACACTCGGCCCAATCAAAATGGATTTCTAGGACTTATATATGAGCTTGAGGAAAAATAAGCACACACATACCCTCCACGGACTCCAGGAAGGTGCTCCTTCTATCATCAACTCGCAGAGGATGGAAAAATTGTTAAAAAGGGGCCACCATGGAGTTATAGCCCAATTTAATGCCATCTAGGCCTTTGAAACCACTTCTCTCCATATTCATCCTGACATGCAACAAGTCTTAAACAACCATCTGCAGGTCTTTGACAAGCCTCATGAGATTCCATCCTCAAGAGGGGAACATGATCATAGCATTACTTTGGTCCTAGCGACACAACCACCAAATGTGTGCCCATATAGATATCCTTTCACCCAAAAGAATGAAATTGAAAAAATCATCAAGGAACTCCTAGAAGCATGTGTCATTCGTCCTAGCATTAGTCCTTATTCATCACCTATGGTCATGGTGGTCAAGAAAGATGGGGAATGGCGTATGTGTCCCGACTTCAGGGCCCTCAATAAGTTGACGATCAAAGATAAATTTCCCATCCCGGTTGTTGATGGTTTACTGGTTGAACTAAATGGGGCTCAATTATTTACTAAGCTCGACCTTCACTCGGGCTATCACCAAATTCGCATGAAAGATGTAGGCATTCCAAAGACTTCTCTCCGAACTCATGAAGGCCATTATGAATTCCTGGCCATGCCATTTGGTCTCTGTAATGCCCCATCCACTTTTAAGATCCTCATGAATCACTTGTTCAAACCATATCTCAGAAAATTTGTCCTTGTTTTCTTTGATGACATCATCATCTACAACGTCACCTGGGAAAAACATCTTCAACATGTAGATGTACTCTTGCAACTGCTCCGGAAGCATAAATTATTTGTCAAATTGTCCAAGTTCTCTTTTGGCATGGAAGAATTTGAGTATTTGGGCCACATTTTGGGGCGTGAAGGTCTCAAGGTGGATCCCAAAAAGATAGAGGCAATGCACAATTGGCCTCAACCGAAGACCTTAAAGGGCTTGAATGGATTTTTGGGTCTCACCAGCTACTATCGTAAATTTGTCCACAATTATGGTCGCATTTCTCAACCCCTCACTCACCTTCTCAATAAAAATTCATCCCTCTTGAATGATGAATTACAACAGGGATTTATAGCTCTCAAACATGCCATGTGTTCCACTGCCATATTGGCACTACCCGACTTCACCAAATCTTTTGTGTTGAATGTGATGCTTCAGGTACAGGTATTGGGGCTGTATTTTTGTAGGAAGGTCAACCCTTGGTCTTCACTAGCCAACAACTAAGTGGGACAAATCTGGGACAATCTACCTATGAGAAGGAAATGATGGCCATCTTACATGCAGTGGATACCTGGCGACCATAATTATTGGGGCGGTGTTTTCAAATCTTCACAGACCATAAAAGCCTTAAATATTTTTGGGAGAAATGCCTATCCTCGCCACAAAAAAATAAATGGCTAGCCAAAATGGTGGGATATGATTATGAGATAATTTGCAAGAAATGGTGAGAAAATATCGTAGCGGATGCTTTATCTTGCTTTATCTCTCTTCCCATTCTAGGGTGGATTGAAGAGGCTTGCAAGGAATGGTTTTCACATCATTTGTTGTCCCAACTCATTAATAAATTGTAGGCGGATCCAAATTCCACAGTGGGCTACTCTTGGCAGGATGAGATTCTAGTGATATCACTTACATCCATCCTTAAAAGTCACATTTTGGCAGAGTTGCACTCATCTCCCATTGCAAGCCA
>APFE031544610.1:71898-82222 GCA_000404065.3 Pinus taeda
TTCCCCCCCCCCCCCCCTCTCAGTATTATTTCCAACATCTTGTGGGTTGGTTGGTGGTTCTGTGTTTTGTTCCTCTGTGTTGAGTATCTTATTAAAATTTTCCCATCCTTCTTCTAAATCAATTATAGGCGGCTTTGCTTGCTTTGTAAGGGGAGTTGAGGCTTCAGTTGGTTTTACGAGCGAAGTCTGCTAAGCAGACTTGGTTGTAGATTGGGCTGTGTCTTTTATTGACTCCTTGCTATGTTCACTTTCTGATGTTTTTTCAGATTGATTGCCAGACTTTTCCTCAGATTCATTTTCAGAACTTGTTTTGGATTTCTCTTTTGAGTCTTCTCCTATGCTTGCACTGGGAGTGGGATCTCTTACTGGCTCAATGAGTAGTTGGTACAATGGGACCTTATGTAACCTCTTTTTCCTATTAATATCAAAAGCTTGGAGACCTTCTTGGTCAAAAAGTATTTGTGTCGTGTGCTGCACTTCTTTGAAGGTGTTTTTCTACAGGAAAACATCATCAAAGGGATCTTTTTCATGGGAGAATACTCTTATTTTAACCATTGTGCTAAAATATTTTACAATACCAAAGGGATCATATTGCCTTTTGGGAACTTGGGTAATCGCAAAGATAATACATTTTCAACTTCTCTGAAAGCATGTCCTGAGTCATGCAATGCAAATACTCCATAGGTTATAGGAAATTAAGGCCAAATGGCCTTCTTGGAATCTTTTAGTATTTTACTCATTTCTCCCTCACCGCATGTCTAATAGGCTATATCCCTAGCCATCAGTTTGTCTGGGACATAAAAAGGTAAGACATGGGCAAGGAAATACTTCCGAACACTCTGATATATGTGAATAATTCTTCCCCAAACCATCTGGCTACGAGGAAAATATCTACCTCAGTTTCTTGGGAAAACCTTGGGGCATCTCTGTTGTAAATCTTCTTGTGAATCGAAAGCATAACTCCGTGACAAATCTTGAAGATATTTGGCACGAAATTAGATTCCCACATGACTTTGTGATATATTTGAATGGGAAGTGGATTTTGAGCAGTCCACTTCCATCCCATAATAGGGAATCTGGAACCAAAACAAATAGCGTCCATAACTTAGGCGCAAATGAAAACTGGAGGGTAAACCCTCGAAGCAATACTCATTTTTCTTCTATACTCTAAAACTGCAGTGGCTAAGTTATCTGACAAGATTTGAGCCCAATTCATTATTGTAGCATTGACAGCTACATCTACTAGGGGTAACCATTCTGACGAAAATTTGTTGATGTCTGGCTTACCAAACAGCCTACACAACATAGCGGCAGCAAAACAGAAAGGGGAACTAAGAGAACTAGTGGCATACATACCTTTTTTATCTTTCTTGAGTCTTTCTTCCTTGTTTGACCAATTCTTTGTGCATTCTTCCAAATCTTCATTTTCCTTGGTGAACTTCTCGACGAACTGCCTGTTGTAGATGGCCTACAACTCTGGTAGATGGTACATGAGTCTCAGGTTGTCTGGATTAAACGACCCTATGAATTCTTGACTTGTTGTCTTGAATTCTCTATCCGATATGTCCGCATCATCTATGATCCACTTAACCATGTCGGTATAGGGGAGTATCTTTGGTCTTGCAGCAATGCAGTGCAAGAACGAGCATGCAAGTTTAGTTAGAGAAGCATCAGAAGAACTGCGTCCATCTGTTGTAATTGTTGCTTCCATAATCCTTGGTTGTTCTTCCTCTAATAGATGATACATATTCTCCCATGTGGACGTCCCTGCATCTCAATTATAGGTAGTATCTATGAACAAGGGGGTCATCTCTGACTTCTCAGAAGCGGGTGCCTTTCCTTTCTTCACCATTTCATCAGATGTCTTGATCTGTGTGTTCTTCCTGAAAGTTACAAACAGAGAGCAGAATAGGATTAAAATGATAGTGAATGCATAAATAAATCAATAGAAGGACGAAAATAAGGTGATGGAGGGTCTTTAATTCTAAATCACATTAAAAGATATCAACTTGTGTCAAAAGACCTTTCACAACTAATCGTAATCGTTCTTTTAATAAATGTTCACTAATAACCTGTTATGCTTAACTTAATGCTCATAACTTCACATTGAAAGTCGGGAAGTACTCTCCTAGAATCGTAAGCCTTTTAAGTTGCGATAAAAGCGATTTTGCCATTTGCTTTCGCAATATCGCAAAAACTTGTTTTCATTGAGACCTACCACCATGTAAGTTGATGTGGTATGCGATATGCGAGATGCTATCGCATTTCGTAATATCTGCTATGCTTTATCGAGTAGCGTCGCATGGTTAAATCTGCGATGCGAGAAGATTATAGGAGTATTTTAAGATTTCGCATTTCGCGGATCGCGTTTTTCATGGGGTCGCTTTTATAAGGAAGGCCCGTCGTGATAGTTTTGCGATGCGAGAATAATCTTCTAAAAGCAAGTCTTTTCAAGGTTTATTTTAATATCCACCACTTTCCGGGTATAAAGTTATTCTTTAGGCTTTTTTATCATGTGGCGCTTATTTAAGAAACTTATCATTTGTGAAGCTTTATGCGCCTAAAGTATGAAAAGGTAAATTTCCATGATTTTGCAAGTTCCACTTTGACATCTTATTTTATTCTAAAAATAAAAGGCATGACTAGGTACTAAGATTTGATTTTTTGAAAGGGTCCCCATTTATTAATATTATTACTAATACTAGTAAATGGGGGGTTGTTAATAAGCACAACAAGTTCTTAGTTAACCCATGTTTGTATGAGTTGTAAACATATCCCAACACTCATTCAACTGATACCTCATTCTAATACCTTCCCTGAATTCAATGAGTTTGTCTTTCCCAACAAACTCTCTAAGAATATTACACTCTAGAGTTTATTACATTTTAGCGGGGGTTCATGTTGTGCATCTAGTCTTTGGAGTAAAATTGTGTTAAAGTTTTCAAATCCATTAACATTTCAAGGTTACCTAAAATGTTAGAAGATTTTAAACTTTTTTTCTTTTTCTAATGCAGTTTACTCCAAAAACTAGATATACAATCACATTTAATATATCTAATTTGGAGTAATTATATATTAAATATATTTATCATTATTGTTGTTTATTATTAAATTAACATGTTAAGTTCACAATTCTTCATCATAGCAACTTTCATGGTTATAGAAGCTGGAACTATCTATTCATTGTAATTATCACTCTCGTATCAATTCAAAATATCTATCCTTCATGAATTATTTGGTTTTTGACCATTTTCATATAATTTTAGGATGGTTCCTTATAGCACTAAGGACATCACAAAGTGGTGTTAGAATGGTTATTTTCATTGATTGGGTGCCAAAATTTTACAAGTTTCATACCCTATTGGTCAAGTGCCAAAATTTTTGCTAGGTGACAATAAATTTCCTATGCCTCAAGGCCACTATTTCAACAAACCTCAAGTGCTCTATAAATTGTGTGCTTGTGTTAAGGTGTTTGAGGTTGCATCATTGGCTAAGATGCAACCTTAGACACCTTGGGATGGTTGCAAAGTATGTCAGATGTGTAAGGTTTTCCATCCATTTCCACTCTAAGTTTCCATCCACTTTGGCACTCGCTTACATATTTCTTCTTACACTCCTTAATATTTTCTCTTCTTCTGCATTCATTCTATCGATTCTACTAATTTCATTGTCATATATATGTTAGGCAATTTATTTGCATAAATTGTATAACATTTACTATCAATTCATAGTTTGTAAACTTGTGAAATGCAAACATTGCATATGTGGAATTAAATTATTTTTCATATGATATATCTCTAAGATTATGAATTTGCATAAACATAAATTATCTTTTAATTCCAATTTGAAATCAAGATATATTGCATTTAAAACTAGAGAATGACAATCTCTATGAAAGGACTTGTGGAAGTTTATTCTAGTCCATTGTACTTGTCATATCTTGCACCCTTACTTATAATTTGAAGACAACTACCAGAAATTTATGGTGATGTTAAATAAAATACAAAGGAAGGGTGTGGGATTCTAAAGTCGCCCATCTATGCATTTGTAGATAAAATTGAATAGGGTAAAAGTGTTTACAAAGAGAACAATTACCATATTGGTCTAATGTCACACACACATAATGCCTTTGGCCCGAGTAGTAAGCAGAGAAATTATAGAGAAATAAGCTATGATGGTGGCTAAATCATTGGGCATTGGGAATTTGGCAATTCCTTCTCCATAACTAAATGATTTAGCCAAGATTTTGCATTTGTATGCCAATCCTTCATAAGTTGCAAGTGGCTTTGAGTGAGATTTGAAGCAATTTTAGGAAGTCCATTGTCTTTCATGTTATTTATTTGTTTGTATATTAGGTACCTAGTAGTTAAAGTGAAATTAAATTAACATTTTTAACTATCAAAATTAGCAAGAGATGGTTAGGAAGATATATATATAATCTTTTTCCAAAAATAAACTGAGTTAAAGTATAAGAAAAAGTAAAGTCCATAAAAATTTATTAACACATAATGAATATTTTTTAATTACAATATGTTTTTATTATGACATCTCAAAAAAATTCCAAGGGTTCCAAAGTCATCAACGCCAAAGTGGAAAAGAAAAAGGATCTTTTAAATTAATTTTTTTAAAATGAAAAAAAGGTGTATATGAACAAACATGTCCTTACACAGTCTCTTAGACATCAAGTGAAACTCGAACATCAATGTCAGTTGAAGGATGAACTTTAACTAGTTCATGGTTTTGGATGAAGAGAAATTATTTATCAAAAGTGGAACAATCACCTTCTGTGGAAACACTATATGAAATATGTCCATTAATGAGTGCATTAGTACGATAAAAGCCTTTAAGGCACCAAGGCCAAGATGTAGGGCTCATTATTAATTGCATTAGTGAAATCATTAGGAGAACATCCAAAGTATCACTTGAGAATAAGTGAAATATTCTACATGATTGTTGGAAGTTTCCAAATTCTAGTCCATATTAACAATCCCTGACTTAAAAGGAGAGTAAGTATTCTATAAATTGTTGTGAATGCCATGCTATGCATTATCATGCTAGAACTAGGCTATGATAATCGCATCCTCGATATGTTTCAATATTCCTTTGTTACTATTGGTGAGGATAACATTGAAATTGTATTTTTATATATGTGAATGATAATGACCTTGATATAGATACATCATGAATTATTGTATGTGTTATTAACTAACTTGAAATGCAATTCTGGGTGCAGTGTTTCTCAGGAGACATATACTTAGTACAAGTGTTAGCATTCCATATTGGCCTTCATGAGATGGAAATAACCATGAGAGGCTTCACCCACTACTTTTGCACTCAATGTAATTGTTCTTAAATATTATGTAGGAAATTCAACTCCATATCTAATTATAGTCAGCATTCAAATTTCCTTGACCAAAATGAAAAATTTATTAGATAATCTAAAAAATATTTGCAAGAATGAAGTGTGCATCTGATTTTAGAGAAAATATTGAACAGTCAAGACAACTTTTAATGATTATGATCAAATTGATGTTTAAACCATTACATCTAAATATCAATCAAGCAAATCCACAAATACCTTCCATGTTTGGGTCACCACTCACAACAATGATGGTTCACAAAGGATTGAAGTGACTTCTGTTAAAGATCGTATATTACCTAATGAACTCTAGTATTAAGAATTGTGTTGCATTATTTCATTGCAACATCTTGTATTTATTCTAACTTAGATCCTCATCGTGTGTACCCCATTATTCTAATCACTCAAGGGATCTAATTGTCAATATTCATGATGAACAACTACTATTTTAGGTTTTTTATTCTTTTGCATTGTGTTAATGACATCGATTGATGTGGTGATTGTTTTGGAATGCAACTTTTCATATTTTAAGAGCACATACTCATTATACCTTGATTAAACTTTGGTGATTGCATATTTATGATTAATTAAACCTCAAGATGATAGTGTATTAGATAAAAATCAATTCTTTTAAAAGACAAATTGCCCAAAAAAAACCATTCTTAAATTTTATTTTTTTGGAAATTGGTTTTCTATGGGTTTTTTTTTTTCAATTTTTCTTTTTAATAGTGTTTGAATTTTTTCTAAATTTCTTTTAAATTTTTTAAAATTAAAAAGTGAGGAGAAAGGATGGTTTTCCTTTCTAATTATTTTATCGTTTTGTAATTATGTTTGTTGCTTCTTTTTTTCTAATTTCTAATTTATTTATTTTTTGTCACATGAAATTTTGTATTACCTCACAAAATCATTAATTCCAATACATCATTCATCATTCCATCACCAACATATATTATGGCAAGTGATCTCAATTTTCCTAATGGGAAATGAGATGTTTTTTACCACCTTCCTATAGAATAAGTAGTCCAAATTTTCAAGAGCCTTGATAGTTGAAGCATAACAAGAGATTCTACAACATATTCAAAACACAAAAAACTGACAGATATCATGAGAAAACTAGGAATCATAGGAGGTAACAAGTGTCATATATTGTGCACTAGATCCCAAAGGAGTCAATGTTGCAGTGATGCATAGGATATGTCTCTCAATCTAGTCTAGTTGCACGTCCATTAATTCCATAAAAAACCTTTGATTTCTCTACTCTTGTTTCGCATCTTCCAGGCTTGCCTAGACACAATACCTTTTTGTCTACCTCCCATTAAGAACCCTACCCAAGGGGGTTTTCATTTGCCAATAGAGAGACAAAACTTGGTAGTATTTATTTTTCCTTCTCCGAGTGTGCCCTGAGTTAGGAACACATTGTTCTATATTCTCAATGAGCTCTATATCCTATAAGGCTTTCCTATCTCTTGTTGATATGGTCTCGAAGTTCTACATTTCATTTTGTATATTGCGGGGGACCACAACTTAATAGGTCTCAATAGCCTCTTGGCCTTGCTATTGGGATTGGGTTCGGCCCTAGGGACCATTCACTCCCCCCCCTGCGCCCCCCCAAACAATTCACATATGTTTGCCTCTGTATGGGAACTAAGTGACTACATCGACTTGAGAAATAACTGGCCTGACTACAAGAGGAGGATTGTATATAGAAATGAGCAGACAAACAAGCACCCATCAGGTAAGAAGTAGGAGGCCCACTAAATATCCAACACAACTTGGTCTATATAAAACCCAACCACCCCCCCCCAATTACACTAGAGAAAACAAACCCTAATAAGAAACAGTGAAGCACTAGCCTAGCTTGTGTACAGAAGGCCGCTTTTCCAGCCAGAACGGATTAATTGCCTACAAATCCAAACATCATCCTGGCCCACATTTCCCAAACCATAAACCACCTAGAATCTATTAAACCAAATAAAGGGACGAAATCAAACTTAGAAATTCTAGGGAGCTACATAATTACCTAGATGAATGAGATCACCAAAAGGCAAGTCTTTGCAAGTTGTTTCCTCTTAGAGCCACTGAGCCACGACCTTGCCCTGCCTTTTCACAACTTGAATTTCGAACATCCTCTTTGAGCACCCTCTCTCGAAGATTTAGAGCACAATTTCTTTCAGCGCAATTGGCACAGGGTTTCCTTCTAACGTAGTAAGTTGGTGGGATAATTCTCTTGGTTGGTCACCTGCCAGCTTACTAGATTAGATTGGAAATACAATCAAAATTTGGCCTAAAACCTACCCTAAAATCTAGCTGAGTTTCACATCTATAGGCAAAAGTCAAAATATCCATAGGTACACTACATAGGTCGACCTGTTGTGCCCCTCTTCTCATTCCTTTGACTATCCTCCTGGATTTCAAGGGGTAATATCTATGTATGCAGTTACATACACATGGGTGGCAAAACATCCCCATTTATTTAATTCACTTTTGTTCATAGGGTAGCAGGCACATGGCCCCAAGCTGCCCAACTCCTCGATCCTTTCCCCCAACGGGGTATCTTTTATTTTTAATTTTATCTATATATTAAAAAAATTACTAATAAGTAAAATAAACATGTTTTCCCCCTAATTTTGGGTAATTTTTATTTTGTTTTTGTTTTTTCCTCTATTTTTATATATTTTCATTTCCTTTCAATAATTTTCCCTTTTATGTTTTTTTTGTAATTGTATCAATATTTTAGGTCATGGTTTTAAAAACATTAGAATTTTAACCTCAAAACAAGGGATGTTGTTATTGGGAGAATCAGTTTTCAATTTGGGGGGTTGATTTTATGATTTTGGTCACAATAATACTTGTTGTTTTTTCTTTGTAAGGTGAATTCTACTCACTATAAAAAATGGAATTTACATAGAGGATTACAAAAGTCAAGTCAGTCTCTCTCAAGGGAGATTGGACCATAACCAAAAATAGACTCTGATTAAGGAGGAGAGAGACAACTAAGAGCTAAAAGAGACAAAAATATCCAAACTAAAATTGAGACATTGTCCTAACTAGTCTTGTACAAGAGTAACATGACAAAGGAAATCAAAAAACATATCCATATCATAATCATGCTAAGGGATCTGAGTCTGAGCCTGCAACCTCGATGGGTTCTTTTAGATCCTCTGAATATATTCCTGCCACTACAGGAATGTTGAGATGTTGCTTAATGTTTTCCATCCTCCAATCTGCATCCCTTAAGTTCCTATGCAGATGTTCTAAAGAGTGGAGAATGTCCATGTGAGTTTCATGATTGTCTAATAGAGTTTGCCCCAATAGAAACTTCATTTGCCAGTAAAGATCCATCATTTGCATGTACTGGTTGAACCGGCCCTCTTATGACATGTGTCTAGGATCTAAGCATTCCAGTCAGTCAGTACCTCAGTGTCTGGGAGGGTGGTCCTATGAGAAGAGGCTTCCCCTTCCGCCCAAGTGAGCTCTTCCCATATATGGGCTAGTGTGAGCTCTTGGTAACAAGAGGAAAAATCCTCTATATGATGGTTCATACATGTATGACCCTAGTGGGCCTGATCTTGATAGTAAGTATTCCCACCTTCTAAAATGATCCCTTTTTTGCAGCATGGTTGACCAATCAACTGTATTGATTCAAACCATGTCTCGAATTGTCCAAGTAGACCCTTGAATGAAAGAGATCACAACAAATTACAAAGGCTAAGGGTCGAGAGTTGATTGGCATGATGATCAACCGAGATGAACTCCACTACAACCAAACACGAGAATATAATTAAACTAGTTACCCCCAACCACCATGAACCCTCTAATCCGAAATTAATCAATGGATGGTCAAGGATCAAGAAAAGGCCAAAAAATCAAAGTTGTTGGATGCAAGTGAAATTAGCACCGTCGCATAGAGCTCGGAAAAATGATCCCAACGCAACTTGAAAAGCTAGAACTGTCGGAAAAGCCGAAACTGTTGGAAATGTCGGAACTGCAGGAACTGCCGAGAACAGCCAGAACTGTCGGAATTGTAGGGAACAACTAGAACTGTCGGGAAGGCAACATGGTGCAACAATGGCTCATAATGTAGTACAGTGATGATGGGTGTAGCATGGTGCATCGCGGTGAGGTGCAGCATGATGACGAAATGCAGCACAACGATAGGTGAAGGAGTCACCTTGGAGAATCAGTTGAAGCAGCATGTCTTCAATTGATCTCACGTATCATCTTCTTAGAGATGATCAATGCTCTTATCTAGATAAGTCAAAGTGTTGACTTCTATTGTAAATGTATTGTCTCTCTCTCTCTCTTTCTCTGTTGAACTTTGAATAACATAAAAGAAGAATTGATCAAGGGTTTCCCCACATTGTGGGGTTTGTCCCTGGCTAGCGCCACATCTTGTGTCCTCTTGTCTTGGCTTGTCTTCTGCGATTTATATTTATGTTCTATCTACAGTTCACTTTAATACTGATGTTATTGCTAATCTGGAAAAGATAATGAGCTAACTGTGAAAATTGAAATAAATTGCTCTAGCATTGAACATACCTAAAATTAACATGGTATCAGAGTTGAGGTGAAGACAATGCCCAAGCAAGAGTGAGAGAAATCACCGAAGACAGTTAGGAAAGGACAAAAGGATCAATGGATTCCTCATCCCTCTCCAAATTCACCGAGGGTGAAGTCAAAGCAGAGAATATTATCATAATGGCGTAGCAGAAATTTCTGATGGCCTACCTAAAGATCACTTCATTGGGAAGTTCGGATCTAAGGGTGGAAGGAAAGGCAGATGCCTTGGTTGCAATAAGTTCGCCCATTATGCGAAGGAGTGTCTAAATGGTAGAGACACATCTCTTGATGAAGATAACAATTATTCCAGGGACATCTTCAATGATCAAAGGAATGACAGGTAATGCAGGTCATCAAGGAAATGGTCGACTCTTCAAAGAAAGCAAGGAACCCCAGGTATGAAGA